>CM038682.1:6174599-6479599 GCA_021605205.1 Aegilops longissima | reverse complement strand
CAAGGGTTTGATAATAAAACAGGTAATAGGTTCTACCTCATTATCTACTGCCCAGTTCCCACAAGTTATTCAGATCCTAAACAATGCAGTGTTTGAGGGTTGGATATAATGCATAAAAACTGGGTATGAAAAGAGTATGATCAATGTGTTACCTGCCTTGCTGACGATCCGCAAAACCTAGGGACTCGTAGTAGCACGCTTCGCACTCCGAGAATTCTATCACAAACAAACAATAGCATACATAAACAATCAAGCAAATAAGCGAGGGAGTTCAACTGAAGATCTCCGGTTTGCAAAAAGAATCAAATCAAACGGAGTAACGAAACTGAACCTACGAAAGAAAGAAGATCCGTTTACTAATATGGACTAAAGTCCAATTTTACATTACCAAAATCTTGTTCAAGTTAGTTAAACAGAAAGAGGGCTTCGAAACGAAGAAATAGGTGCTTGTTTCACCTGATTCGGATAAACGAGCGAAAAGATAAACTAAAACGAAGATCAGGGCAGAAATCGCGATCGAAAATAATTGCCGAAAACCCTGGAAAAATATACAAACGAGACGAACAGGCTAATGAACGAACGTTCGCTGTCTGCGGCTAACGGACGAACAACGTTCTTAAAGAGAACATTCGGACGAACATCCGCTAATTAACTAAACCGAAAAAAACCGAACCGAAACCAAAAAACTAGATCTAGGTTTTTTTTAAACGGAACGGTTCTACCTTTTATCCGGAGAAGACCGGCTCCGGCGGATCCGGCGAGGGGCGGTCCGGGCGTGGCGCGCGGCGGCGGCGGGGTGGCGGGCGGCGGCGGCGGGCGGCAGCGGCGGTAGAAGGCAGCGGCTGCGGTGGCACGGGCGGGCGGCAATGTGGGGCAAGGGGGCGGCGGCAAGGGCGGTATTTATGAGGGGGGGGTGGTGGCGTGGGGAGGGTACGGGGCGGGCGAGGCAGAGTCGGCCACGGCACGGCGGTGTACGGGCGGCAGACTCCCGCTCGGGGTCGGGGGCGGCGCTGCGCGTGGGCGGCTAGGCTTTCAGCCTAGTTGGTCCGAAGCAAAACTTTTTTTAACTGATTTTGCCGGAAAAAAATCATAGAAAATAAATAAAATAAATCTAAAAATACCAAAACAAATTTTCACAGTCTAAATAGAATATTTAGAACAAAGTGAACATTTTCTTGGCCTAAAATGCAATTTTTGAAAAATGCATATTTTTTCGAATTCAAATAAAATAGTAATAGAATCCAAATAAAATTATTTATTTGATTTCAACATTTTTCCTCCAATATTTCTTTTATTTTGGAGAAGTCATATTAGCTTGTCTCTATTATTTTATTTATTGGAAATATTTTCGAAGAGGAAAAATAATTAAAATCAAATAGATCCTTCTTTCAATATTTGAAAAAATTCAAATATGAAATTTATAAAATTCCCAACTCTCCCCGAGGGTCCTTGAGTTGCTTGGATTTTCGAGGATCGCAAACGAAAATGCAATAAAATATGATATGCACTACAGGAATCAGCTACTTTGTCGTCAGCCACGGCGGACGGCAAAGGTCTTTGCCGTCCGCCGTGGACGGCAAACATGGACGGCAAAGTAAGATCCGGCAAACAGCTACTTTGCCGTCTGCTTTATGCAGCGGACGGCAAAGAAAGCGGAAGGCAAAAATTTCTCTGTTAGTCTGTTAGGTGGTTAACGGCAGCCTTTTGCCGTCCGCCGCATGATGTCAGCTAGACGTCACCACTCTTTGCCGTCTACCACTGTAGGTAAACTGGCCAAATGGGTCAGCTCCTAGGAAGCACAATTGGCTGCCACGTGTCCTGTTTGCCGTCTTGCAATGGACGGCAAAGAGGCCGCTGTTGTCGATGGCGAGATTTGCAAAGAGCCTGTATATTGGCTCTTTTTTTTGTTTTTTCTGAATCCAACAATTTTCACAGCAAATATATATGACATATATAGATATATTTCATAGGGCTATTTAACAGCAAACATATCACATATATATCCAGCACATAATTAAGTTTCATCCATTCATACATAAGCAAGTTCCATCCATACACATTGTTCCATCCATATACATATTACAATGCGAAAGTTTGATCAAGATAGCAAGTTCCATCATAGCAAGCTAGATACAATGCAAAGTTTCATCAAAGAAAAAACAAGCACTCCATCATAGCAAGCTAGCTTTCATGAAGTGAATGAAATCTGCAAAATGGCAAATAAGAAAGTTAGAAATAGGTGACTAGAAGAAGAAGACTAGAATAAGAAGTATATGTCATTTATGAGCTAACTTATGTGAAATGGATCATATATGAGCTAACTAAGTTGAAATGGGTCGTTTATGAGCTAACTAAGGTGAAATGGATCATCTATGAGCTAACTTAGTTCAAATGGGTCGTTTATGAGCTAACTAAGGTGAAATGGAGTGTTTTTTAGCTAACTAAGGTGAAATGGATCATTTTTTAGCTAATTAAGGTGAAATGGATCATTTTGAGGTAACTAAGGTGAAATGGATCATTTAAGAGCTAATTTAGGTGAAATGGATCGTTTATGAGCTAATCTAGGTAAAATGGGTCATTTTGGAGCTAGCCTAGGTAAGATGGGTCATTTTGGAGCTAACCTAGATGGAATTGATCGTTTATGAGCTAATCTAGGTAAAATGGGTCATTTTAGAGCCAACTTGGGTAAAATGCATCATTTTAGAGCTAACCTAGGTAAGATGGATGGTTTTGGAGGTTAGTAAGCTTATTAAGTCATTTTGGAGGAAAAGAAGCTAACTCTAAGTCATTATGGTAAGCATATTGGAGGAAATAAAGCTAAGTCTAAGTCTTTATGCATTTGTTAAGCAAAACACTAGAGACACTTACCGTGATCATGGAGGTGTTGTAGCGGGGTGGCTCGTGCCGGTAGCTGGAGAAGGATCGTGCGATGCTTGTCTGGAGTTACGCTGCACCAAAGATCATTTCCAATGTCTCGTTAGCATGATGACACTCAAATGTTAAGACTAGCAAGTAATGTCCATTCAAATTAAACTGACCGTGGTCCCAGGAGAAATCACTGGCATCGGCGGAGCGGTCTGACCGGACTTCTCGCACAAAGACTGCACATTTGGTTTTGACGACTCAATCATACTAGTTAGTAATGAGACAAACACTACATGAATGTTTTGGCTAATGTGTAGAAAAAACTTACCACAAGGAGCTCGTACATGGCCCTTGCCTGCATGTCATTCGGTGCCCTCTCCTCCTCCAACATCTTTGTCGTCCTCTCCTCCAACTCCCGCTGCCTCTCTGCCGCCTCCGCCAGAAGTTTCTCCGTTCTATCTCTCTCACTTTGTATAGCAGCCTGCAACACCACTCCACGTTACCATTTGTAATCATTGATGGAAGCGCACACAATGTAATGGAGAAAGATAGCTGAGTACGTATAACTAACCTTGAAGGCGAGTTGGACTGGCCGTTCACGAGGCCTTATCTCAGGACCGGAGCTCGACTGGCTCGCCTTGATCTCCGGGAGAGTGCTAGGACAACGGATAAGTCCATCTCCCATGGCTATGGAGCCATGGGACATCCCGCCACCAGATATCATCAGCAGCTCGGTATCAATGGGACCCTGGCTCAGGTTAAAGTCCTCCCCTTTCCTCGCCTTCCCCTCATCTCTATATTTCACGAGCTTGTCGTGGGAGGAGATGTTGGTGAAGTTTTTTGGATCATCGAGGTCAGACGCAGAGAATGCCTTGACTTTCTTGTAAGAGCCAGTGTGGGCCATGGCATACATGTCGTACACCTCTGGCACCTTATCCGCCTTATTGTAGCGTGTCCGAAAGAGAGAAACAAAGAAAATTAGTAATTAAAGGGCTGAAAGCTAGCATGACGAACGAATTGCATGATTCATGAAGCAAACCACATACCCGGGCCTACCAGATTGATATAAGTTGGAGCTGCCTTGATGGTGTGGCACACCTTCCATTTGGGCACGTTTGTCCTTGGCCTCGTTGTGGAGGGCTCGCCATTATTTTGATCACCACTCATTGACCAACACCTCCCAACAATCCATCCGATCCGCACACCATCTCGGAGGGGCCTAAGTTAGGAAATAGAAACTTGAGCGCTACGGCTATGAATTAGTAAATGAAGGAAGTAAAGTACAAGGCCTTAAGAATTACCTTCATGTACTCATCCTTACTCAAGAACTTCTCGCGGCATGCCGGCTTGGTCTTCTTGATACCACACGCGGCGTAGTAGTCTCGAACGGCCTGCACCCGAGCCTCGTGCCGTAAGTTCTGTAGTAGGCGCTTGCAGACGTTATCGATAACATTTGCCGCCTCCTCCTCGTATCCCTCCTCAAACCTGTAGAATGTCTGCAATCAAATGAGACAATATTGATTAGTACAATTAATAACTAGCTAGTTGAAGATTTTTTGTAAAGGATAAATTACCCAGAACTTTCTAATCACCACGTCTGCCCTCGTCTTGCACAAGACACCGTCGATAATATCACTCGGCGGGGCCGAGGCAGCCAAGTAGTGCTCCCAACTCAATCCAAGCTCGAAGCCGACCTCACCAGCAACGAATAAACCCCGGAAGTTTTGCCGACAAAGAACTCCAAGGACGGAGTTGGGCGGCGGACACTATGATGGTGGTCCCAACCCCTCCAGCATGACAAGGCCAATGCATTAGATATTTGAAGAAACGTGAATGCAGAAGGGTACAAAAGGATTAAATGCACTTACCTCTCCCCATCAGGGAAAATCAACCACCTCTGCTCAAGGGTCGCCGGCAAGTCCGGGAGCCGTGTAGCACCACGCTGGTAGACGGTGCCCCCTTCCTCGTCAATATCAGTCGGCTACCCGCCATCATCAACATGGCCACTCGGCCCCTCAGGCTCATCCGGCAAGGTACCCCATCCAGACGTGTGTTCCTCCGGGGTCTCATGGGCCGAACTCTCGTGGCCCGAAGGCCCGTGGACCGGAGGCTCGTGGACCGAAGTCCGTGTAGCCTCCTCCTCGGACGAGTCCACCCTAGCAGTCATGTGCTCGGGTGAAACAGCTGGGGGTGGCGGCGAGGACGGTACCCTCGCAGTCACCCTACCTCCTCTCCCGCGACCACGTGCTCCAGCTACTCTCTTCTTCTTACCTCGTCCCCTGCTCGGCACCGTGGTGACGAAGAAGGGCCCGGCGGTGTCGCTATACTGTCCAGCAACGCTCGGAGGAGAGGTGCGTGTGGAATGGAAGACCTCGTCGCACGCGCCAACGAAGAATGGTCCTCGGAGCGCTCCCGACCAACGCCCACCATCTTTCAACACCTGCCATGACAAAGAGTAAACGAAATTAGTACAACGGCAAAAAAATACCGACATGAATAATAATATGTATATCACTTAAGTGTATCATTTATCAAGTTCAACATAAAAAAATTGAATACCTGACACTACGTATAAATGCATAATAATCATCATCAAGTACAATATAATCTCGATCAGTATCATCAATAAATGCGTAGTCATCATCATCACTATAATCAATGACGGGCTCACGGGGTCAGGGGGTCGGGGTGTCGGGGTGTGGTGTCGGGGTCGGGGTGTCGGGGTGTGGTGTCGGGGTCGGGCTCTCGGGGTCAGGGGGTCGGGGTGTCGGTCGGGTCGGGTGTCGGTCGGGTGTCCGGGTCCGTGTCGGGTGTTTTTCTACTTCTTTTACTTCTTTTCTCTTCTTCTTTTCTTCTTCTTCTACTTCTTCTACTTCTTTTCTTCTTCTTCTTTTTTCATCTTTTTTCTACTTCTTTTACTTCTTTTCTTTTCTTCTTTTCTTCTTCTTCTACTTCTTCTACTTCTTCTACTTCTTTTCTTCTTCTTCTTTTTCATCTTTTTCTACTTCTTTTACTTCTTTTCTTTTCTTCTTTTCTTCTTCTTCTACTTCTTCTACTTCTTTTCTTCTTCTTCTTTTTCATCTTTTTCTACTTCTTTTACTTCTTTTCTTTTCTTCTTTTCTTCTTCTTCTTTTTCATCTTTTTCTACTTCTTATAATTCTTTTCTTTTCTTCTTCTTCTACTTCTTCTACTTCTTTTATTCCTCTTCTTCTTTTCTTCTACATATTCTTTTTCTTCTACTTCTTTTCTTCTTTTCTTATTCTTCTTTTTCATCTTTTTCTACTTCTTTTACTTCTTTTCTTTTCTTCTTTTCTTCTTCTTCTTTTTCATCTTTTTCTACTTCTTATAATTCTTTTCTTTTCTTCTTCTTCTACTTCTTTTCTTCCTCTTCTTCTTTTCTTCTACATATTCTTTTTCTTCTACTTCTTTTCTTCTTTTCTTCTTCTTCTTTTTCATCTTTTTCATATAAAACCCATGCACTAAATCTAACACTAACACATATATATGTAGGACTAAATCTAACACTAACACTAACACATATCTAGCACTAAATCTAACACTAACAATTATAAAGCAAAAAAGAAAAAAGAAAAAGAATACTCACCGGAGCCGGGCGACACTGGTGCCGGGTGGTGGGCGGGGGGGGCGGGGCTCGGGCAGGGGGGCGGTCGGGTGGGTTGGGAGGCGCGGCGGGGCGTGGGCACCGTGGGCGGGATGGTGGTGGTCACAGTGTGGGGGGGAGGCGGCGCGGGCAGCGCAGGGCGGGCGGCGGCGGTGGTGGCGGTGGCGGGTGGCGGGGAGGAGGGCGATGGCGGGGGGCGCTGGGAGGCGGGATGATAGGGCGCAGGGGGGGGGGGCGGGGCGGGGGGGCGGCGGGCGGGGCGAGGAGGGCGGGGGGCAGGGTGGTGGGGGGCGGCACCGGGCGGCGGTGCGCGGTGGGTGGATCGATGGGGCGTCGGGGAGGTGAGAGGGAGAAACAGAGAGTAATGGGCGGGGAGGGGCGCCGTTAGTTAGGTTAGCCTTTGCCGTCCACCGTGCCTTTGTCGTCCGCTTTTGTTTTATCTTTGCCGTCTGCTGCGGACGGCAAAGAAGGGGGACGTTAAGTTTTCCCGTTAGCGGGTGCCACCTCCCTCTTTGCCGTCAGCTAGCGGACGGCAAAGAATCTTGCCGTCCGCTAGCTGACGGCAAAGAGATGGCGGATGGCAAAGACCCTCTTTACCGTCAGCCCTTTCTTTGCCGTTTGCTTTTCGGTAGCTGATGGCAAATAGCTTCTTTGCCGTCCGCTAGCGGACGACAAAGATCTGGCAGATGGCAAAGTAGCTGATTCCAGTGGTGATGCACGAATGACCTATGTATAACATTCCAAATTAAAAATTTGGGTTGTTACATCCACCCTCGGGGTTAAGGGTTTGTACCAGTAGCTATGTGTTTGTTGTCTCACTCTCTCATGATCTATATCATGGGCTTCGTTAATATAGTCGGATCATATGATGGTTCTCCCCTCTATACTCTTGTTGTGATGAATTGAGTCTTTACCCTTTGAAGTTTTGTTTTGTCGGATTGAATCTTCAGAGAATAGAACACATGATGTATGTCTTGCGGTATGAATACCTGAGGTGACAATGGGGTATCATATTGATTCACTTGATATGTCTCTGGACATTCAACTCGTCGATTCCCGCGGTGATATTGGTGTAATCTATGCATAAGTGTCGATGCATGTTGATACGCCTCCAACGTATCTATAATTTATTAAGTATTCATGCTATTATATTATCATTCTTGGATGTTTTACATTCATTTTATAGCAACTTTATATCATTTTTTGGGACTAACCTATTGACCCAGTGACAAGTGCCAATTGCAGTTTTTTGCTTCTTTCTTACATCATAGAAAATCAATATCAAACGGAGTCCAAACAGCGCGAAACTTTTTGGAGATTTTTTATGGACCAGAACACCCAGGATGGGCCAGAGCAGCACTTGGGGGGTGCCCCGAGGGGGGCACAACTCACCAGGGTGCACCTGGGCCCCCAGGCGTGCCGAGGTGGGTTGTGCCCACCTCGGTGGCCTCCCGTACCCCTTCTTTGCACTATAAATTCCGAAATATTCCGAAACCCTTCGGGGTTACCCTAGATAAGAAGTTCCGCCGCCGCAAGGCTTTGTAGCCACCGAAAACCAATCTAGACCCCGTTCTGGCACCCTGCCGGAGGGGGAAATCATCTTCGGTGGCCATCTTCATCACCCCGGCAGCCACCACGATGAGGAGGGAGTAGTCCACCCTCAGGGTTGAGGGTTTGTACCAATAGCTATGTGTTTAATCTCTCTTTCTCGTGATCTTGAGATGTCACAATCTTGATATATAATGGGCTTTGTTAATATAGATGGATCATATGATGTTTCTCCCCTCTCTACTAGTGTTGTGATGAATTGAATCTTTACCCTTTGAAGTTTTGTCTTGTCGGATTGAATGTTCAGATCTGAGAACACATGATGTATTTCTTGTGATATGAATACTTGAGGAGACAATGGGGTATCATATTGATTCACTTGATGTATTTTATGGCACTCAACTTGCGGATTCCCGAGGTGACATTGGGGTAATCTATGCATAGGGGTTGATGCACGTTTTTATTATCTTTTCTCCGATAGAAACTTTGGGGTCTCCTTGTAGTTCTTTGTGTGGATTGAATATTATGATCATGAAGTTGTTTGATGAATATCGTATAATTAACTCACGGATACTCGTGGTGACATTAGAGTATCTAGGTGACATTAGAGTTGGTTGATGTGTGTCATATGGTGTTATTTTAGTACGGACTCTTGATTAGATCCATCGGAAATAATAGCTTGTGTTATTTTAGTACGAACTCTAGGATAGATCGAACAGAAAGAATAGATTTGAGGTGGTTTCGTACCCTACAAACAATTTCTATCTTTTGTTCTCCGTTAATAGGAATTCGGGACTGATTCTTTATTGCACTTCGAGGGATAATCATATGATCCAACTATGTTAGAATTGTTGAGGGATTGCAATAGCGAAAGTATGGACCCTAGGCCTCATTTTCAAGCATTGCAATACCATTTGTGCTCACTTTTGTTACTTGTTACCTTGCTGTTTTTTATTGCTCCTATTACAAAAACCAATATCTACTATCCATATTACACTTTTATCACCATCTCTTCGCCGAACTAGTGCACCCATACAATTTTCCATTGTATTTGGTGTTTTAGGGGACACAAGAGACTTTTTGTTATTTGGTTCCAGGGTTGTTTGAGAGAGACCATCTTCATCCTACAGCTCCCACGGATTGATAAACCTTAGGCCATCCACTTGAGGGAAAATTAAAGGAAATATGCTCTAGAGGCAATAATAAAGTTATTATTTATTTCCTTAATGCATGATAAATGTTTATTATTCATGCTAGAATTGTATTAACCAGAAACATAGTACATGTGTGAATACATAGACAAACAGAGTGTCCCTAGTGTGCCTCTACTTGACTAGCTTGTTTATCAAAGATGGTTAAGTTTCCTAGCCATAGACATGTGTTGTCATTTGATGAACGGGATCACATCATTAGGAGAACAATGTGATGGACAAGACCCATTTTTTAGCTTAGCATTTTGATCATTACAGTTTTATTGCTACTGCTTTCTTCATGACTTATACGTGTTCCTCGGACTATGAAATTGTGCAACTCCCGAATATCCGGAGGAACACTTTGTGTGCAATCAAATGTCACAACGTAAATGTGTGATTATAAATATGCTCTACAGGCGTCTCCGAAGGTGTTTGTGTTGGGGAACGTAGCAGAAATTCAAAATTTTCCTACGAGTCACCAAGATCTATCTATGGAGAAACCAGCAACGAGGGGAAGGAGAGTGCATCTACATACCCTTGTAGATCGCTAAGCGGAAGCATTCAAGTGAACGGGGTTGATGGAGTCGTACTCGTCGTGATTCAAATCATCGATGATCCTAGTGCCGAACGGACGGCACCTCCGTGTTCAACACACATACAGCCCGGTGACGTCTCCCACGCCTTGATCCAGCAAGGAGAGAGGGAGAGGTTGAGGAAGACTCCGTCCAGCAGCAGCACAACGGCGTGGTGGTGATGGAGGAGCGTGGCAATCCAGCAGGGCTTCGCCAAGCACCACGGGAGAGGAGGAGGAGGAGAGGCAGGGCTGCGCCTGGAGAGGGAGAAGCTCTCGTGTCTCTGGCAGCCCCAAAACATCAAGTATATATCGGGGGAAAGGGGGCTGCGCCCCCTTTAGGGTTTTCCCACCCCAAGGGGTGCGGCCAGCCCTAGATCCCATCTAGGGGGGCGGCCAAGGGGGGGAGGAGTGCCTCCCAAGTCAAGTGGAGGCCCTCCCCTTTAGGGTTTTCCCATTCCCATGCGCATGGGCCTTGGGGGGGCTGGTGCCCCTGGCCCATTAAGGCTAGGGCGCCCCCCTACAGCCCATGCTACTGTATTGGACGTGGTGGAACTATTTCCGGACCTCCGGACCCCTCCGAATCCTCCGAACCTTCTGGAAGCTTCCCGGTACAATACCGAAAAAACCCGAACTTTTTCCTGAACCCGAACAACAACTTTCCATATATAAATCTTTACCTCCGGACCATTCCGAACTCCTCGTGACGTCCGGATCTCATCCGGACTCAACAACATTCGGTAACCACATACAAACTTCCTTTATAACCCTAGCGTCATCGAACCTGAAGTGTGTAGACCCTACGGGTTCGGGAATCATGCAGACATGACCGAGACGTTCTCCGGTCAATAACCAACAGCGGGACCTGGATACCCATGTTGGCTCCCACATGTTCCACGATGATCTCATCGGATGAACCACGATGTCAAGGACTCAATCGATCCCGTATACAATTCCCTTTGTCTAGCGGTATTGTACTTGCCCGAGATTCGATCGTCGGTATCCGATACCTTGTTCAATCTCAGCATCTTGGCAAGTCTCTTTACTCGTTCCGTAACACATCATCCCGTGATCAACCCCTTGGTCACATTGTGCACATTATGATGATGTCCTACCGAGTGGGCCCAGAGATACCTCTCCGTTTACGGAGTGACAAATCCAGCCTCGATTCGTGCCAACCCAACAGACACTTTCGGAGATACCTGTAGTGCACCTTTATAGCCACCCGATTCGCCAGGGCGTTTGGTACACCCAAAGCATTCCTACGGTATCCGGGAGTTGCACAATCTCATGGTCTAAGGAAATGATACTTGACATTAGAAAAGCTTTAGCATACTAACTACGATCTTTGTGCTAGGCTTAGGATTGTCTTGTCCATCACATCATTCTCCTAATGATGTGATCCCATTATCAACGACATCCAATGTCCATGGTCGTGAAACCGTAACCATCTGTTGATTAACGAGCTAGTCAACTAGAGGCTTACTAGGACATGGTGTTGTCTATGTACCCACACATGTATCTGAGTTTCCTATCAATACAATTATAGCATGGATAATAAACGATTATCATGAACAGGGAAATATAATAATAACTAATTTATTATTGCCTCTAGGGCATATTTCCAACAGTTTGTTGGCTTGGCATGAATCGAGATTAGGATTTGTTACTCCGTGTTTCAGAGAGGTATCTCTGGGCCTCTCGGCAATACTCATCACTATAAGCCTTGCAAGCAATGTGACTAATGAGTTAGTTGCGGGATGAAGTATTACGGACCATGTAAAGAGACTTGCCGGTAACGAGATTGAACTAGGTATGGTGATACCGACGATCAATATCGGGCAAGTAACATACCGATGACATTAAACTCATATATATTCAAATGAAGAAAAACACCGGAAAGAGTGAAGACAATGCAAAGTTGAAGAATTTGAAAAACTAAGGAATTTCAAAAACGAAGAAAAACTCATATTGAAGATTTTCAACTTTGGTTGGTGGCGTAACCCACCGTATGTCAGTGAGGAGTTCATTGGCAGTCTTCATGAAGAATTTGTGAAGATATACTCTCTTGATGATGTGGCAGGCAGTATCAAATGCCTCAGTCCAGAAATGACGAGGCATCTTGTATTCATTAAGCATAGTGCGGGCCATCTCAACAAGAGTTCTGTTCTTGCGCTCAACGACGCCATTCTGTTGAGGAGTATAAGGAGCAGATAACTCATGAGTAATACCAAGTTCATAAAGATAGTCATCAAGACCGGTATTCTTGAACTCAGTTCCATTGTCACTCCTGATGTGCTTGATCTTCACACCAAAGTTGGTTCAAGCCCTCGAGGAAAATCGTTTGAAGACTTCATGCACCTCATGTTTGTAAGTGACAATATGTACCCATGTGTAACAAGAGTAATCATCAACAATAACAAAGCCATATAGAGATGCATCATTTGTAACAGCAGAATAACGATTAGGACCGAAAAGATCCATGTGAAGCAATTCAAATGGTCGAGTGATAGTCATGATAATCTTCGCTGGATGCTTGACCTTTGTCATCTTCCCAGCTTCACAGGCTCCGCATAAGTGATCCTTGAGGAATTTGACATTCTCAATGCCAATGACATGCTTCTTTTTTGTGAGCGTGTGCAGATTCCTCATGCCAGCATGACCAAGTCGTCGATGCCATAGCCAGCCTTCTGAAGCTTTTGCAAGTAAGCACACGGCAGGCTGTAGTCCTGTAGAGAAATCAACAATGTACAAGTCTCCTCTCCTAAAGCCTTCGAAGACTTTGGAATTGTCAGCTTCCATGATCACAACACAACGATACTTGCCAAAGACAACAACCATATCAAGATCACAAAGCATTGAGACAGACATGAGGTTGTATCCTAAGGACTCGACAAGCATAACTTTGTCCATGTGTATGTCCTTAGAGATCGCAACCTTACCTAGACCCAATACCTGACTTTTGCCTTTGTCAGGGAAGATGATATGCTTCAGATGTGACAGTGATAAGGGAGCATCCATCAATAGATTCTTGTCACCAATCATGTGATTTGTACATCCACTATCGAGGACCCACTCATTGGCTTTGGGTTTATCATTCTGCAGATGAATTAGTGCAGCTTACAAGCTCATATACTTCATAAGTGAAGAATATGACATCAATATCATCAGGTCAATTTCATCAAGCAATTAGAACAGATAATCAATATGAGGACGTGAGAAATGAAGGTTCATTTCATCATGTTTAGCCTGCGTCCTATCAGGCACTGTTCAGGTCTCCAGCAAATTCTTTAGTCGTTTTGAGCACGATTGGAGACCTGACCCTGCATAAGAGATTAGTTCTTTTTCTTCACCACCCACATCTGAAGGGGTGGCAAAGAATTCATCACTCTGCGAGCACCATATGAGAAAGGTGGCATGGATGCCAGTCCACTTCGTTACACATAAGAGGGGTTAGGGTAAGCATATGAATAAGCAAAGAAATTCTTCGAGGACTTATGAACACCAACAACACCCTGGGCTGGCCCACTCTCTTCTCATCCCCTCACACTAGTCCACCGATGATGTGTTCACATAGGGTGTGACATTTGCCTCCCCTTGAAACGCTGTGACGACCGGAAACCCTGTGGAAGGGGATCGATCGCACAGGGAAGGAATTGGGGAGGAAACAGAGAAGTAGGTGAAAGCTAGACGAAGAGGGGATGAGAAGGTTCAGATCCAATTTCCTTACATGCTTAACTCATGTCATGGTACAACCTAAGTACCCCTCAGGCACACACGGTCGTTGGCCACACGCGGCCCAACAACACCCTGGCCTGGCCCACTCTCTTCTCATCCCCTCACACTAGTCCACCGATGATGTGTTCACATCGGGTGTGACATTTGCCTCCCCTTGAAACGCTGTGACGCCCGGAAACCCTGTGGAAGGGGATCGATCGCACAGGGAAGGAATTGGGGAGGAAACAGAGAAGTAGGTTAGAGCTAGACGAAGAGGGGATGAGAAGGTTCAGATCCAATTTCCATACATGCTTAACTCATGTCACGGTACAGCCTAAGTACCCCTCGCAGCACACACGGTGGCACACACGCGCCCCACAACACCCTGGGCTGACCCACTCTCTTCTCATCCCCTCACACTAGTCCACCGATGATGTGCTCACATCGGGTGTGACATTTGCCTCCCCTTGAAACGCTGTGACGACCGGAAACCCTGTGGAAGGGGATCGATCGCACAGGGAAGCAATTGGGGAGGAAACAGAGAAGTAGGTTAGAGCTAGACGAAGAGGGGATGAGAAGGTTCAGATCCAATTTCCATACATGCTTAACTCATGTCACAGTATAGCCTAAGTACCCCTCAGGCACACACGGTCGTTGGCCACACGCGGCCCAACAACACCCTGGGCTGGCCCACTCTCTTCTCATCCCCTCGCACTAGTTCACAGATGATGTGCTCACATCGGGTGTGACATTTGCCTCCCCTTGAAACGCTGTGATGACCAGAAACCCTGTGGAAGGGGATCGATCGCAAAGGGAAGGAATTGGGGAGGAAACAGAGAAGTAGGTGAGAGCTAGACGAAGAGGGGATGAGAAGGTTCAGATCCAATTTCCATACATGCTTAACTCATGTCACGGTACAGCCTAAGTACCCCTCAGGCACACACGGTCGTTGGCCACACGCGGCCCAACAACACCCTGGGCTGGCCCACTCTCTTCTCATCCCGCTCACACTAGTCCACCGATGATGTGTTCACATCGGGTGTGACATTTGCCTCCCTTGAAACGCTGTGACGCCCGGAAACCCTGTGGAAGGGGATCGATTGCACAGGGAAGGAATTGGGGAGGAAACAGAGAAGTAGGTTAGAGCTAGACGAAGAGGGGATGAGAAGGTTCAGATCCAATTTCCATACATGCTTAACTCATGTCACGGTACAGCCTAAGTACCCATCAGGCACACACGGTCGTTGGCCACACGCGGTCCAACAACACCCTGGGCTGGCCCACTCTCTTCTCATCCCCTCACACTAGTCCACCGATGATGTGTTCACATCGGGTGTGACATTTGCCTCCCCTTGAAACGCTGTGACGACCGGAAACCCTGTGGAAGGGGATCGATCGCACAGGGAAGGAATTGGGGAGGAATCAGAGAAGTAGGTGAGAGCTAGACGAAGAGGGGATGAGAAGGTTCAGAATCAATTTCCATACATGCTTAACTCATGTCACGGTACAGCCTAAGTACACCTCAGGCACACACGGTCGTTGGCCACACGCGGTCCACCAACACCCTGGGCTGGTCCACTCTCTTCTCATCCCCTCACACTAGTCCACCGATGATGTGTTCACATCGGGTGTGACATTTGCCTCCCCTTGAAACGCTGTGACGACCGGAAACCCTGTGGAAGGGGATCGATCGCACAGGGAAGGAATTGGGGAGGAAACAAAGAAGTAGGTGAGAGCTAGACGAAGAGGGGATGAGAAGGTTCAGATCCAATTTCCATACATGCTTAACTCATGTCACGGTACAGCCTATGTACACCTCAGGCACACAAGGTCGTTGGCCACACGCGGTCCAACAACACCCTGGGCTGGCCCACTCTCTTCTCATCCCCTCACACTAGTCCACCGATGATGTGTTCACATCGGGTGTGACATTTGCCTCCCCTTGAAACGATGTGACGACCGGAAACCCTGTGGAAGGGGATCGATCGCACAGGGAAGGAATTGGGGAGGAAACAGGGAAGTAGGTGAGAGCTAGACGAAGAGGGGATGAGAAGGTTCAGATCCAATTTCCATACATGCTTAACTCATGTCACGGTACAACCTAAGTACCCCTCAGGCACACACGGTCGTTGGCCACACGCGGCCCAACAACACCCTGGGCTGGCCCACTCTCTTCTCATCCCCTCACACTAGTCCACAGATGATGTGTTCACATCGGGTGTGACATTTGCCTCCCCTTGAAACGTCGTGACGACCGGAAACCCTTGGGAAGGGGATCGATCACACAGGGAAGGAATTGGGGAGGAAACAGAGAAGTAGGTGAGAGCTAGACGAAGAGGGGATGAGAAGGTTCAGATCCAGTTTCCATACATGCTTAACTCATGTCACAGTACAGCCTAAGTACACCTCAGGACACACGGTCGTTAGCCACACGCGGCCCAACAACACCCTGGGCTGGCCCACTCTCTTCTCATCCCCTCACACCAGTCCTCCGATGATGTGTTCACATCTGGTGTGACATTTGCCTCCCCTTGAAACGCTGTGACGAACGAAACCCTATAGAAGGGGATCGATCGCACAGGGAAGGAATTGGGGAGGAAACAGAGAAGTAGGTGAGAGCTAGACGAAGAGGGGATGAGAAGGTTCAGATCCAGTTTCCATACATGCTTAACTCATGTCACGGTACAGCCTAAGTACCCCTCAGGCACACACGGTCGTTGGCCACACGCGGTCCAACAACACCCTGGGCTGGCCCACTCTCTTCTCATCCCATCACACTAGTCCACCGATGATGTGTTCACATCGGGTGTGACATTTGCCTCCCCTTGTAACGTTGTGACGATCGGAAACCCTGTGAAAGGGGATCGATCGCACAGGGAAGGAATTGGGGAGGAAACAGAGAAGTAGGTGAGAGCTAGTCGAAGAGGGGATGAGAAGGTTCAGATCCAGTTTCCATACATGCTTAACTCATGTCACGGTACAGCCTAAGTACCCCTCAGCACACACAGTCAACCACACGCGCCCAACAACACCCTGGGCTGGCCCACTCTCTTCTCATCCCCTCACACTAGTCCACAGATGATGTCTTCACATCGGGTGTGACATTTGCCTCCCCTTGAAACGCTGTGACGACCGGAAACCCTGTGGAAGGGCATCGATCGCACAGGGAAGGAATTGGGGAGGAAACAGAGAAGTAGGTGAGAGCTAGACGAAGAGGGGATGAGAAGGTTCAGATCCAGTTTCCATACATGCTTAACTCATGTCACGGTACAACCTAAGTACACCTCAGGACACACGGTCATTAGCCACACGCGGCCCAACAACACCCTGGGCTGGCCCACTCTCTTCTCATCCCCTCACACCAGTCCTCCGATGATGTGTTCACATCGGGTGTGACATTTGCCTCCCCTTGAAACGCTGTGACGACCGAAACCCTATAGAAGGGGATCGATCGCACAGGGAAGGAATTGGGGAGGAAACAGAGAAGTAGGTGAGAGCTAGACGAAGAGGGGATGAGAAGGTTCAGATCCAGTTTCCATACATGCTTAACTCATGTCACGGTACAGCCTAAGTACCCCTCAGGCACACACGGTCGTTGGCCACACGCGACCCAACAACACCCTGGGCTGGCCCACTCTATTCTCATCCCCTCACACTAGTCCACCGCTGATGTGTTCACATCGGGTGTGACATTTGCCTCCACTTGAAACACTGTGACGACCGGAAACCCTGTGGAAGGGGATCGTTCGCACAGGGAAGGAATTTAGGAGGAAACAGAGAAGTAGGTGAGAGCTAGACGAAGAGGGGACGAGAAGGTTCAGATCCAGTTTCCATACATGCTTAACTTGTTGGGGAACGTTGCAGAAAATTAAAAATTTTCCTACGGTTTCACCAAGATCCATCTATGAGTTCATCTAAGCAACGAGTCATGGGAGTGAGTTAGCATCTACATACCACTTGTAGATCACGTGCGGAAGCTTTCGAGGGGATGGTGATGATGTTGTCGTACTCGGATCACCGATGACCAAAGCGCTGAACGGACAGCACCTCCGCGTTCAACACACGTACGGTACGGGCAACGTCTCCTCCGTCTTGATCCAGCAAGGAGGAAGGAGAGGTTGAGGAAGATGGCTCCAACAGCAGCACGACGGCGTGATGATGAAGGAGTGACAGTTCTCCGGCAGGGCTTTGCCAAGCGCACGCGGAGGAGGAGTGGTGTTGGGGAGGGGAGGGGTGTTGGAAATATGCCCTAGAGGCAATAATAAATTAGTTATTATTATATTTCCTTGTTCATGATAATCGTTTATTATTCATGCTATAATTGTATTGACCGGAAACAGCAATACATGTGTGGATACATAGACAACACCATGTCCCTGGTAAGCCTCTAGTTGACTAGCTCATTGATCAATAGATGGTTACGGTTTCCTGGCCATGGACATTGGATGTCATTGATAACGGGATCACATCATTAGGAGAATGATGTGATGGACAAGACCCAATCCTAAGCCTAGCACAAAGATCGTGTAGTTCGTATGCTAAAGCTTTTCCAATGTCAAGTATCTCTTCCTTAGACCATGAGATCGTGCAATTCCCGGATACCGTAGGAGTGCTTTGGGTGTATCAAACGTCACAACGTAACTGGGTGACTATAAAGGTGCACTACAGGTATCTCCGAAAGTGACCATTGGGTTGACACGGATCGAGACTGGGATTTGTCACTCCGGTAGACGGAGAGGTATCTCTGGGCCCACTCGGTAGGACATCATCATAATGTGCACAATGTGACCAAGGGGTTGATCACGGGATGATGTGTTACGGAACGAGTAAAGAGACTTGCCGGTAACGAGATTGAACAAGGTATCGGGATACCGACGATCGAATCTCGGCAAGTACAATACCGCTAGACAAAAGGAATTGTATACGGGATCGATTGAGTCCTTGACATCGTGGTTCACCCGATGAGATCATCGTGGAACATGTAGGAGCCAACATGGGTATCCAGATCCCGCTGTTGGTTATTGACCGGAGAACGTCTCGGTCATGTTCGCATGTCTCCGAACCCGTAGGGTCTACACACTAAGGTTCGGTGGCGCTAGGGTTATATAGGAAGCTTGTATGTGGTTACCGAATGTTGTTGAGTCCCGGATGAGATCCCTGACGTCATGAGGAGTTCCGTAATGGTCCGGAGGTAAAGATTTATATATGGAAGTCCTGTTTTGGTCACCGAAAAGTTTCGGGCGATATCGGTAATGTCTGGGACCACCGGAGGGTCCTGGGTCCACCAAGTGGGGCCACCAACCCCAGAAGGCTGCGTGGGCCAAGTGTGGGAGGGAACCAGCCCCAAGGGGGCTGGTGCGCCCCCCACAAAGGGGCCCAAGGCGCATGGGAGAGTGGGAGGGGGCAAACCCTAGGGTAGATGGGCCCTAAGGCCCATCTAAGGGGGCGCCTCCCTCTCCCTCCCCTCTTGGCCGCCTCCCCCTTCCCATCTAGGGCTGCCGCCCCCCCTAGGGGTGGGAACCCTAGAGGGGGCGCACCCTCCTCCCTCTCCCCTATATAAATAGAGGCCTGGGGCTGCCCATAATACATGAGAACTTCTCCTCTCGTTGGTGCAGCCCTGCCTCTCCTCCTCCTCCTCTCCCTTGGTGCTTGGCGAAGCCCTGCGGGATTGCCACGCTCCTCCATCACCACCATGCCGTTGTGCTTCTGCTGGATGGAGTCTTCTCAACCTCTCCTCTCTCCTTGCTGGATCAAGGCGTGGGACGCCATCGGGCTGTACGTGTGTTGAACGCGGAGGTGCCGTGCGTTCGCACTTGATCATCGGTGATCTGAATCACGGCAGTACGACTCCTTCAACCCCGTTCACTGAACGCTTCCGCTTAGCGATCTACAAGGGTATGTAGATGCACTCTCCTTCCCTCGTTGCTAGAATCTCCATAGATTGATCTTGGTGATGCGTAGAAAATTTTGAATTTCTGCTACGTTCCCCAACAAGGGGCTGCGCCTTCAAGTTGTGTATGCAAACCTCCCTCACCCCTCTATTTATAGGGGAAGGGAGGAGGGGCCGCCCCTCTAGATGCATTTAGAGGCGGCCAGGGAGGGGCTTGCCCCCAAGCAAGGGGCCCCCTTGGGTTCCCCTCAACCCTAGGCGCATGGGCCCAAGGGAGGGGTGCGCCCAGCCCACTAGGGGCTGGCTGCCTCCCACGCAGCCCAAGTGGCCCCCAAGAGGGTGGCCCTCCCGGTGGTCCTCCGGAACCTTCCGGTGGCCCCTCCATAATACCGATATGACCAAACTTTTCCTGTCCGTTTGACAACTTCCCATATATAAATCTTTACCTCCGGACCCTTAGGAACTCCTCGTGACGTCCGGGATCTCATCGGGACTCCGAACAACATTCGTAATCACATACAAGTCTTCCTAATAACCTAGCGTCACCGAACCTTAAGTGTGTAGACCCTACGGGTTCGGAGACATCTGAACATGACCGAGGCGCTCTCGGTCAATAACCAACAGCGGGATCTGGATACCCATGTTGGCTCCCATGCTCCTCGATGAAGTCATCGGATGAACCACGATGTCGAGGTTCAAGCAACCCGTATACTATTCCCTTTGTCGACGGTATGTTACTTGCCCAAGACTTCGATCGTCGGTATCCCAATACCTCGTTCAGTCTAGTTACGGCAAGTCACTTTACCGCACCGTAATGCATGATCCCGTGACCGGACACTTGGTCACTTTGAGCTCATTGTGATGATGCACTACGAGTGGGCCCAGTGATACCTCTCCGTCATACGGAGTGACAAATCCTGTCTCGATCCGTGTCAACCCAGCAGACACTTTCGGAGATACCTGTAATGCACCTTTATAGTCACCCGATTCGTTGTGGCGTTTGGTACACCAAAGCACTCCTCGGTATCCGGAGTTACGATCTCACGGTCTAAGGAAGAGATACTTGACATTGGAAAAGCTCTAGCAAAACGAACTACACGATCTTTTGTGCTATGCTTAGGATTGGGTCTTGTCCATCACGTCATTCTCCTAATGATGTGATCCCGTTGTCAATGACATCTGATGTCCATGTTGGAAATATGCCCTAGAGGCAATAATAAATTAGTTATTATTATTATATTTCCTTGTTCATGATAATCGTTTATTATCCATGCTATAATTGTATTGATAGGAAACTCAAATACATGTGTGGATACATAGACAACACCATGTCCCTAGCAAGCCTCTATTGGCTAGCTCGTTGATCAATAGATGGTTACGGTTTCCTAACCATGGACATTGGATGTCATTGATAACGGATCACATCATTGGGAGAATGATGTGATGGACAAGACCCAATCCTAAGCCTAGCACAAAGATCGTAGTTCAGATGCTAAAGCTTTTCTAATGTCAAGTATCATTTCCTTAGACCATGAGATTGTGCAACTCCCTGGATACCGTAGGAATGCTTTGGTGTACCAAACGTCACAACGTGAATCGGGTGACTATAAAGGTGCACTACAGTATCTCCGAAAGTGTCTCTGGTTGGCACGAATCGAGATCGGATTTGTCACTCCGTGACGGAGAGGTATCTCTGGCCCACTCGTAGGACATCATCATATCAGTACAATGTGATCAAGGAGTTGATCACGGATGATGTGTTACGGAACGAGTAAAGAGACTTGCCGTAACGAGATTGAACAAGGTATAGGATACCGACGATCGAATCTCGGCAAGTACAATACCGCTAGACAAAGGGAATTGTATACGGATCGATTGAGTCCTTGACATCGTGGTTCATCCGATGAGATCATCGTGGAACATGTGGGAGCCAACATGGGTATCCAGATCCCGCTGTTGGTTATTGACCGAGAACGCCTCTGGTCATGTCTCATGATTCCCGAACCCGTAGGGTCTACACACTTAAGGTTCGATGACGCTAGGGTTATAAAGGAAGCTTGTATGTGGTTACCGAATGTTGTTCGGAGTCCCGGATGAGATCCCGGACGTCACGAGGAGTTCCGGAATGGTCCGGAGGTAAAGAATTATATATAGGAAGTGCTGTTTCGGCCATCGGGACAAGTTTCGGTGATATCGGTATTGTACCGGGACCACCGGAGGGGTCCCGGGGGTCCACCAAGTGGGGCCACCTGCCCCAAGGGGCCACATGGGCCCTAGGTGGTGCGCCTAGGCCTGCATGGGCCAAGGGGAACCAGCCCCAAGAGGCCCATGCATGAAATACTTGGAGAGGAAGAGTCCATAGAGGGAAGGCACCTCCGGGGTGCCTTGGGAGGATGGACTCCTCCCCTCTTGGCCGCACCCCTCCCTTGGAGGAGGGGCAGGCTCGCCCTCCCCTCTTTGGCACCTATATAAAGGGGAGGGAAGGGGCAGCAGCACCGAGCCCCGGCGCCTCCTCTCCTCTCCAACACCTCCTTCTCCTCCGTAGTGCTTGGCGAAGCCTGCAGGATTGCCACGCCCTCCACCACCACCACGCCGTTGTGCTGATGTTGGATGGAGTCTTCCTCAACCTCTCCTCTCTCCTTGCTGGATCAAGGCGTGGGAGACGCCACCGGCTGTACGTGTGTTGAACGCGAGGTGCCGTCTGTTCGCACTTGATCATCGGTGATCTGAATCACGACGAGTGCGACTCCATCAACCCCGTTCACTTGAACGCTTCCGCTTAGCGATCTACAAGGGTATGTAGATGCACTCTCCTTCCCTCGTTGCTAGTTTCTCCATAGATAGATCTTGGTGACACGTGGAAAATTTTGAATTTCTGCTCGTTCCCCAACAAAGGCATCATGAGCTAGGTCTATTGCGTAGATTCTTTGCACGAGTAGAACACAAAGTAGTTGTGGGCGTTGATTTTGTTCAATATGCTTACCGTTACTAGTCCAATCTTGTTTCGACGGTATTGTGGGATGAAGCGGCCGGACCGACCTTACACGCATCTTCGTGAGACAGGTTCCACCGACCGACATGCACTTTGTGCATAAGGTGGCTAGCGGGTGCCGCCTCTCCACTTTAGTCGGAACGGATTCGATGAAAAGGGTCCTTATGAAGGGTAAATAGCAATTGGCATATCACGTTGTGGTTTTATGTAGGTAAGAAACGTTCTTGCTAGAAACCCAAAGCAGCCACGTAAAACATGCAAACAACAATTAGAGGACGCCTAACTTGTTTTTGCAGGGTATGCTATGTGATGTGATATGGCCAAGAAGAATGTGATGAATGATATGTGATGTATGAGATTGATCATGTTCTTGTAATAGGATTCACGACTTGCATGTCGATGATTATGACAACCGCAGGAGCCATAGGAGTTGTCTTTATTTATTGTATGACCTGCGTGTCATTAAACAACGCCATGTAATTACTTTACTTTATTGCTAACCGTAGCCATAGTAGTAGAAGTAATAGTTGGCGAGACAACTTCATGGAGACACGATGATGGAGATCATGATGATGGAGATCATGGTGTCATGCGGTGACGATGATGATCATGGAGCCCGAAGATGGAGATCAAAGGAGCAAAATGATATTGGCCATATCATGTCACTATATAATTGCATGTGATGTTTATTATGTTTATGCATCTTGTTTACTTAGAATGACGGTAGTAAATAAGATGATCCTTACACAAATTTCAAGAAGTGTTCTCCCCGACTCGTGCACCGTTGCTACAGTTCGTCGCTTCTAAGCACCACGTGATGATCGGGTGTGATGGATTCTTACGTTCACATACAACGGGTGTAAGACAGATTTACACAGCGAAAACACTTGGGGTTAACTTGACGAGCCTAGAATGTGCGACATGGCCTCGGAACACGGAGACCGAAGGTCGAGCATGAGTCGTATAGTAGATACGATCAACATGAAGATGTTCACCGATGATGACTAGTCCGTCTCACGTGATGATCGGACACGGCCTAGTTGATTCGGATCATGTAATCACTTAGATGACCAGAGGGATGTCTATCTGAGTGGGAGTTCATAAGATGAACTTAATTATCCTGAACATAGTCAAAAGACCTTTTGCAAATAATGTCGTAAGATCGCGCTTTAGTTCCACTGTTTAGATATGTTCCTAGAGAAAATATAGTTGAAAGTTGAAAGTAGTGATTATGCGGACGGTAGAAAGCTTATGTCCTTAATGCACCACTCGATGTGCTGAACCCCAAACGTCGTTTGTGGATGTTTGAACATCGGACATACACGCTTTGATAACTACGTGATAGTTCAGTTGAGCGGTTTAGAATAGAGGCACCAAAGACGTTTGAAACGTCATGGAACATATGAGATGTTTGAGGGCTGAAATTGGGATTTCAGGCTCGTGCCCACGCCAAGAGGTATGAGACCTCCGGCGATTTTCTTAGCCTACAAACTAAGGGAGAAAAGCTCAATCGTTGAGCTTGTACTCAGATTGTCTGGGTACAACAATCACTTGAATCGAGTGGGAGTTGATCTTCCAGATGAGATAGTGATGTTTCTCCAAAGTCATTGCCACCAAGCTGCTAGAGCTTTGTGATGAACTATGATATATCAGGGATAGATATGATGATCCTTGAAATATTCGCGATGTTTGACACCGCGAAAGTAGAAATCAAGAAGGAGCATCAATTGTTGATGGTTAGTGAAACCACTAGTTTCAAGAAGGGCAAGGGCAAGAAGGGATACTTCATGAAACGGCAAATCAGCTGCTGCTCTAGTGGAGAAACCCAAGGTTGAACCCAAACCCGAGACTGAGTGCTTCTGTAATAAGGGGAACAGCCACTAGAGCAGAATTACCCTAGATACTTGGTAGATGAGAAGGCTGGCAAGGTCGATAGAAGTATATTGGATATACATTATGTTAATGTGTACTTTACTAGTACTCCTAGTAGCATCAGGGTATTAGATACCGGTTCGATTGCTAAGTGTTAGTAACTCGAAATAAAAGGCTATGGAATAAACGGAGACTAGCTAAAGGTGAGCTGACGATATGTGTTGGAAGTGTTTCCAAGGTTGATGTGATCAAGCATCGCACGCTCCCTCTACCATCGAGATTGGTGTTAAACCTAAATAATTGTTATTTGGTGTTTGCGTTGAGCATAGACATGATTGGATTATGTCTATCACAATACGGTTATTCATTTAAGGAGAATAATGGTTATTCTAATTATTTGAATAATACCTTCAATGGTCTTTTACCTAAAATGAATGGTTTATTGAATCTCGATCATAGTGATACACATGTTCATGCCAAAAGATATAAGATAGTAATGATAGTACCACCTGCTTGTGGCACTGCCATGTAAGTCATATTGGTATAAAACGCATGAAGAAGCTCCATGTTGATGGATCTTTGAACTCACTCATTTCTGAAAAGATTGAGACATGTGAACCATGTCTGTTGGTATATACGCATGAAGAAACTCCATGCAGATGGACCGTTTGGACTCACTTGATTTTGAATCACTTGAGATATGCAAAACATATCACATGGGCAAGATGACTGAAAAAGCCTCGGTTTCAGTAAGATGGAACAAGATAGCAACTTGTTGGAAGTAACACATTTTGATGTGTGCAGTCCAATGAGTCTTTGAGGCATGCAATGAATATCGTTATGTTCTTACTTCACGATGATACGAGTAGATGTTGAGTATATTTACTTGATGAAACACAAGTCTGAATTATTGAATGGTTCAAGTAATTTCAGAGTGAAGTTTAAGATCTTCGTGACAAGAGGATAGAATGTCTATGATATGATCATAGAGATGAATATCTGAGTTACGAGTTTTGGCACACAATTAAGACATTGTGCAAATTGTTTCACAATTAATACCGCCTGAAACACCATAGTGTGATGGTGTGTCCGAACATCATAGTTGCACCTTATTGGATATGGTGCGTACCATGATGTCTCTTATCGAATTACCACTATCGTTCATGGGTTAGGCATTAGAGACAACCGCACTCACTTTAAATAGGGCACCACGTAATTCCGTTGAGATGACACCGTATGAACTATGGTTTAGAGAAACCTAAGCTGTCGTTTCTTAAAGGTTTGGGGCTATGACGCTTATGTGAAAAAGTTTCAGGTTGATAAGCTCGAACCCAAAGCGGATAAAATACATCTTCATAGGACACCCAAAACAGTTGGGTATGCCTCCTAATTCAGATCCGAAAGCAATAGGGATTGTTTCTAGAATCGGGTCCTTTCTCGAGGAAAAGTTTCTCTCGAAAAGTTGAGTGGGAGGATGGTGGAGACTTGATGAGGTTATTGAACCATCACTTCAACAAGTGTGTAGCCGGGCACAGGAAGTTGTTCCCGTGGCACCTACACCAATTGAAGTAGAAGCTTATGATAGTGATCATGAAGTTTCGGATCAAGTCACTGACGTACCTCGTAGGGTGACAAGGATGCGTACTACTTCAGAATGGTACGCAATCCTGTCTTAGAGGTCATGTTGCTAGACAACAATGAACCTACGAGATATGAAGAAGCGATGATGGGCCCGGATTCCGACAAATGGTTAGAAGCCATGAAATCCGAGATAGGATCCATATATCAGAACAAAGCATGGACTTTGGTGGACTTGCCCGATGAGCGGCAAGCCATTGAAATAAATGGGTCTTTAAGAAGAAGACGGACATGGACGGTAATGTCACCTTCTATGAAGCTCGACTTGTGGCAAAGAGTTTTTCACAAGTTCAAGGAGTTGACTACGATGAGATTTTCTCATCCGTAGCGATGCTTAAGTCCGTCGGAATCATGTTAGCACAAGCTGCATTTATGAAATCTGGCAGATGGATGTCAAAACGAGTTTCCTTACCTTTACGTAAGGAAAGGTTGTATGTGATACAATCAGAAAAGTTTTGTCGATCCTAAGGATGCTAAAAGGCATGCTAGCTCCAGCGATCCTTCTAAGGACTGGAGTAAGCATCTCGGAGTTGGAATGTGCGCTTTGATGAGATGATCAAAGATTTTCGGTTTATACAAAGTTTATGAGAAACTTGTATTTCCAAAGAAGTGAGTGGGAGCACTATAGAATTTCTGATGAGTATATGTTGTTGACATATTGTTGATCAGAAATGATGTAGAATTTCTGGAAAACATAAAGGGTTATTTGAAAAGTGTTTTTCAAGTGAAAACCTGTATTAAGCTACTTGAACATTAAGCATCAAGATCTATAGGGATAGATCAAAAATGCTTAATGGTACTTTCAAATGAGCATATACCTTGACATGATCTTGAAAGTGTTCAAGATGGATCACTCAAAGAAGGAGTTCTTGCCTGAGATGTAAGGTATGAAGTTAAGACTTAAAGCTCGACCACGGCAGAAAAGAGAGAAAGGATTAAGGTCGCCCCTATGCTTCGACATAGGCTCTATAGTATGCTATGCTGTGTACCGCACCGAAGTGTGCCTTGCCATGAGTCACTCAAGGGTACAAGAATGATCCAGAATGGATCATTGGACAGCGATCAAAATTGTCCTTGGAGTAAATAAGGACATGTTTCTCGATTATGGAGGTGATAAAGAGTTCGGCGTAAAGGGTTACGCCGATGCAAGCTTTAACACCTATCCGAGTGACTCGAGAAGCAAACCGGATACGATAGTGGAGCAACCATTTGGAATAGCTCCAAGTGGAGCGTGAAAGCAGCATTTACAATATGACATAGAGAATTGCGAAGTACACACGGATCTGAAAGGTTCGCACCGTTGACTAAAACCTCTCTCACAAGCAAAACATGATCAAACCCCAGAACTCATTGAGACTTAATCACATGGTGATGTGAACTAGTTTAAGACACTAGTAAACTCTTTGGATGTTGGACACATGGCGATGTGACTTATCAGTGTTAATCACATGGCGATGTGAACTAGATTATTGACTCTAGTGCAAGTGGGAGACTGTTGGAAATATGCCCTAGAGGCAATAATAAATTAGTTATTATTATTATATTTCCTTGTTCATGATAATCGTTTATTATCCATGCTATAATTGTATTGATAGGAAACTCAAATACATGTGTGGATACATAGACAACACCATGTCCCTAGCAAGCCTCTATTGGCTAGCTCGTTGATCAATAGATGGTTACGGTTTCCTAACCATGGACATTGGATGTCATTGATAACGGATCACATCATTGGGAGAATGATGTGATGGACAAGACCCAATCCTAAGCCTAGCACAAAGATCGTAGTTCAGTATGCTAAAGCTTTTCTAATGTCAAGTATCATTTCCTTAGACCATGAGATTGTGCAACTCCGGATACCATAGGAATGCTTTGGGTGTACCAAACGTCACAACGAATCGGGTGACTATAAAGGTGCACTACATGTATCTCCGAAAGTGTCTCATTGGGTTGGCACGAATCGAGATCGATTTGTCACTCCGTGTGACGGAGAGGTATCTCTGGGCCCACTCGGTAGGACATCATCATAATGTGCACAATGTGATCAAGGAGTTGATCACGGATGATGTGTTACGGAACGAGTAAAGAGACTTGCCGTAACGAGATTGAACAAGGTATAGGATACCGACGATCGAATCTCGGGCAAGTACAATACCGCTAGACAAAGGGAATTGTATACGGATCGATTGAGTCCTTGACATCGTGGTTCATCCGATGAGATCATCGTGGAACATGTGGGAGCCAACATGGGTATCCAGATCCGCTGTTGGTTATTGACCGGAGAACGTCTCGGTCATGTCTCATGATTCCCGAACCCGTAGGGTCTACACATTAAGGTTCGATGGCGCTAGGGTTATAAAGGAAGCTTGTATGTGGTTACCGAATGTTGTTCGAGTCCTGATGAGATCCCGACGTCACGAGGAGTTCCGGAATGGTCCGGAGGTAAAGAATTATATATAGGAAGTGCTGTTTTGCCATCGGGACAAGTTTGGTGATATCGGTATTGTAACGGGACCACCGGAGGGTCCCGGGGTCCACCAAGTGGGGCCACCTGCCCCAAGGGGCCACATGGGCCCTAGGTGGTGCGCCCTAGGCCTGCATGGGCCAAGGGAACCAGCCCCAAGAGGCCCATGCGCATGAAATACTTGGAGAGGAAGAGTCCATAGAGGGAAGGCACCTCCAGGGTGCCTTGGGAGGATGGACTCCTCCCCCTTGGCCGCACCCCTCCCTTGGAGGAGGGGGCAAGGCTGCGCCCTCCCCTCTTTGGCACCTATATAAAGGGGAGGGAAGGGGCAGCAGCACTGAGCCCTGGCGCCTCCTCTCCCTCTCCAACACCTCCTTCTCCTCCGTGGTGCTTGGCGAAGCCCCGCAGGATTGCCACGCCTCCACCACCACCACGCCTTGTGCTGATGTTGGATGGAGTCTTCCTCAACCTCTCCCTCTCTCCTTGCTGGATCAAGGCGTGGGAGACGCCACCGGGCTGTACGTGTGTTGAACGCGAGGTGCCGTCTGTTCGCACTTGATCATCGGTGATCTGAATCACGACGCAGTGCGACTCCATCAACCCCGTTCACTTGAACGCTTCCGCTTAGCGATCTACAAGGGTATGTAGATGCACTATCCTTCCCCTCGTTGCTAGTTTCTCCATAGATAGATCTTGGTGACACGTAGGAAAATTTTGAATTTCTGCTACGTTCCCCAACAGTCCATAGTCAGGAAACCATGACTATCTATCGACCAACGAGCTAGTCAACTAGAGGCTCACTAGGGACGTATTGTGGTCTATGTATTCACACGTGTATCACGATTTCCGGATGATACAGTTATAGCATGAATAAAAGACAATTATCATGAACAAGGAAATATAATAATAATGCTTTTATTATTGCCTCTAGGGCATATTTAACAGTCTCCCACTTGCACTAGAGTCAATAATCTAGTTACATTGTGATGAATCGAACACCCATAGAGTTCTGGTGTTGATCATGTTTTGCCCGCGGAAGAGGTTTAGTCAACGGATCTGCGACATTCAGATCCGTATGCACTTTACAAATTTCTATGTCTCCATCCTGAACATTTTCACGGATGGAGTTGAAGCGACGCTTGATGTGCCTGGTCTTCTTGTGAAATCTGGGCTCCTTGGCAAGTGCAATAGCTCCAGTGTTGTCACAGAAGAGTTTTATCGGCCCCGACGCATTGGGTATGACTCCTAGGTCGGTGATGAATTCCTTCACCCAAATTGCTTCATGCGCTGCCTCCGAGGCTGCCATGTACTCCGCTTCACATGTAGATCCCGCCACGACGCTCTGCTTGCAGCTGCACCAGCTTACTGCTCCACCATTCAACATATACACGTATCCGGTTTGTGCCTTAGAGTCATCCAGATCTGTGTGGAAGCTAGCGTCGACGTAACCCTTCTGACGAGCTCTTCGTCACCTCCATAAACGAGAAACATGTCCTTTGTCCTTTTCGGTACTTCAGGATATTCTTGACCGCTGTCCGGTGTTCCTTGCGGGATTACTTTGGTACCTTCCTACCAAACTTACGGCAAGGTTTACATCAGGTCTGTACACAGCATGGCATACATAATAGATCCTATGGCTGAAGCATAGGGATGACACTCATCTCCTCTTTATCTTTTGCCGTGGTCGGGCATTGAGCTGAGCTCAATCTCACACCTTGCAATCTGAGCAAGAACCCTTCTTGGACTGATCCATTTTGAACTTCTTCAAAATCTTATCAAGGTATGTGCTTTGTGAAAGACCTATGAGGCGTCTCGATCTATCTCTATAGATCTTGATGCCTAATATATAAGCAGCTTCTCCAAGGTCCTTCATTGAAAAACATTTATTCAAGTAGGCCTTAATGCTGTCCAAGAATTCTATATCATTTCCCATCAAAAGTATGTCATCTACATATAATATGAGAAATGCTACAGAGCTCCCACTCACTTTCTTGTAAACGCAGCTTCTCCATAAGTCTCAATAAACTAAACGCTTTGATCATCTCATCAAAGCGAATGTTCCAACTCCGTGATGCTTGCACCAGCCCATAAATGGATCACTGGAGCTTGCATACTTTGTCGACATTCTTAGGATCGACAAAACCCTCGGCTGCATCATATACAGCTCTTCCTTAAGATAACCGTTAAGGAATGCTGTTTTGGCGTCCATCTGCCATATCTCATAATCATAGTATGCGGCAATTGCTAACATGATTCGGACGGACTTAAGCTTCGCTACGGAGAGAAAGTCTCATCGTAGTCAATCCCTTGAACTTGCCGATAACCCTTAGCGACAAGTCGAGCTTTATAGATGGTGACATTACCATCCGCGTCCGTCTTCTTCTTGAAGATCCATTTATTTTCTATCGCTCGCGATCATCGGGCAAGTCGGTCAAAGTCCATACTTTGTTTTCATACATGGATTCTATCTCGGATTTCATGGCTTCTAGCCATTTGTTGGAATCGGGCCCGCCATCGCTTCTTCATAGTTCAAGGTTCACCGTTGTCTAACAACATCATTTCCGGGACAGGGTTGCCGTACCACTGCAGTGCGGAACGTGTCCTTGTGGACCTCTGAAGTTCAGAGCAACTTGATCCGAAGTACCTTGATCATCATCATTATTTTCCTCTTCGCTGGTGTAGGCATCACAGGAACATTTTCCCGAGCTGCACTACTTTCCCGTTCAAGAGGTAGTACTTCATCGAGTTCTACTTTCCTCCCACTTACTTCTTTCAAGAGAAACTCTTTTTCCAGAAAGGATCCGTTCTTGGCAACGAAGATCTTGCCCTCGGATCTTAAGTAGAAGGTATACCCAATGGTTTCTTTAGGGTATCCTATGAAGACGCATTTTTCCGACTTGGGTTCGAGCTTTTCAGGTTGAAGTTTCTTGACATAAGCATCGCATCCCCAAACTTTTAGAAACGACACCTTAGGTTTCTTCCCAAACCATAATTCATACGGTGTCGTCTCAGCGGATTTAGACGGTGCCCTATTTAAAGTGAATGTAGCTGTCTCTAGGCGTATCCCCAAAATGATAGCGGTAAATCAGTAAGAGACATCATAGACCGCACCATATCCAATAGAGTGCGATTCGACGTTCGGACACACCGTTAAACCGAGGTGTTCCAGTGGCGTTAGTTGTGAAACGATTCCACATTTTCTTAAGTGTGTACCAAATTCGTGACTTAAATATTCTCCTCCACGATCCGATCGTAAGAATTTTATCTTTCGGTCACGTTGATTCTCTACTTCATTCTGAAATTCCTTGAACTTTTCAAAGGTCTCAGACTTGTGTTTCATCAAGTAGACATACCCATATCTACTCAAGTCATCTGTGAGAGTGAGAACATAACGATATCCTTCGCGAGCCTCAACACTCATTGGACCGCATACATCGGTATGTATGATTTCCAACAAGTTGGTTGCTCGCTCCATTGTCCCGGAGAACGGAGTCTTGGTCATCTTGCCCATGAGGCATGGTTCGCATGTGTCAAATGATTCATAATCTAGAGATTCCAAAAGTCCATCAGCATGGAGCTTCTTCATGCGCTTGACACCAATGTGACCAAGGCGGCAGTGCCACAAGTATGTGGGACTATCGTTATCAACTTTACATCTTTTGGTATTCACGCTATGAACATGTGTAATACTACGCTCGAGATTCATTAAGAATAAACCATTGACCATCGGAGCATGACCATAAAACATGTCTCTCATATAAATAGAACAACCATTATTCTCGGATTTAAATGAGTAGCCATCTCGCATCAAACGAGATCCGGATACAATGTTCATGCTCAAACTTGGCACCAAATAACAATTATTAAGGTTCAAAACTAATCCCGTAGGTAAATGAAGAGGTAGCGTGCGACGGCGATCACATCGACTCTGGAACCATTCCCGACGCGCGATCGTCACCTCGCCCTTCGCCAGCCTCCGCTTATTCCGCAGCTCCGCTGTGAGTTACAAATATGAGCAACGGCACGGTATCAAATACCGGGAGTTACTACGAGTCTTGGTAAGGTACACATCAATTACATGTATATCAAATATACCTTTGGTGTTGCCCGCCTTCTTGTCCGCTAAGTATTTGGGGCAGTTCCGCTTCGAAGACCCTTCCCTTGCAATAAAAGCACTCGGCCTCGGGCTTGGGTCCATTCTTTGACTTCTTCCGGCAACTTGCTTATCGGGCGCGGCAAGCTCCTTGCCGTCCTTCTTGAAGTTCTTCTTGCCCTTGCCCTTCTTGAACTTAGAGGTCTTATTGACCATCAACACTTGATGTTCTTTCTTGATTTCAACCTCTGCTGACTTCAGCATTGAAAATACTTCAGGAATGGTTTTCACCATCCCCTGCATGTTGTAGTTCATCACGAAGCTCTTGTAGCTTGGTGGGAGCGACTGAAGGATTCTGTCAATGACCGCCTCGTTCGGGAGGTTAATCTCCAATCGACAAAGGGTCAGTGCAACCTGCATATTTTGAGTATGTGCTCACCGATGAACTGTTTTCCTCCATCTTACAACTAGAGAACTTGTCGGAGACTTCATATCTCTCGACCGGGCATGAGCTTGGAAAACTAGTTTCAGCGCTTGAACATCTCATATGCTCCGTGTTGCTCAAAACGCTTTTGGAGCCCGTTTCTAAGCTGTAAAGCATGCCGCACTGAGCGAGGGAGTAATCATCGATCGTGCCTTCCAAACGCTCAAATCGTCTTGCGGTCTTTGGGAGAGCAGGTGGGTCACCTAATGGTGCTTCTAGGACATATGCCTTCTTGGCAGCTATGAGGATGATCCTCGTGTTCGGACCCAGTCCGTATAGTTGCTGCCATCATCTTTCAGCTTGGTTTTCTCTAGGAACGTTGAAGTTCATGTTGACATGAGCGTTGGCCATTTGATCTACAAGACATATTTTGCAAAAAGCTTTAGACTAAGTTCATGATAATTAAGTTCATCTTAATCAAATTATTGAATGAACTCCCACTCAGATTTGACATCCCTCTAGTCATCTAAGTGTTACACGATCCGAGTCGACTAGGCCGTGTCCGATCATCACGTGAGACGGACTAGTCATCGTCGGTGAACATTCTCATGTTGATTGTATCTTCTATACGACTCGTGTTCGACCTTTCGGTCTCCGTGTTCCGAGGCCATGTCTGTACATGCTAGGCTCGTCAAGTTAACCCTAAGTGTTTTGCATGTGTAAAACTGTCTTACACCCATTGTATGTGAGCGTAAGGATCTATCACACCGATCATCACGTGGTGCATCGAAACGATTTAACTTTAGCAACGGTGCACGCTTAGGGAGAACACTTCTTGAAATTGTTGTAAGGATCATCTTATTTACTACCGTCGTTCTAAGTAAACAAGATGCATAAAACATAATAAACATCACATGCAATTATATAAAGTAGTGACATGATATGGCCAATATCATATAGCTCCTTTGATCTTCATCTTGGGGCTCCATGATCATCTTGTCACCGCATGACACCATGATCTCCATCATCGTGTCTTCATGAAGTTGTCACGCCAACGACTACTTCTACTTCTATGACTAACGTGTTTAGTAATAAAGTAAAGTAGTTTACATGGCGTTCTTCAATGACACGCAGGTCATACAAAATAAAGACAACTCCTATGGCTCCTGCCGGTTGTCATACTCATCGACATGCAAGTCATGATTCCTATTACAAGAACATGATCTCATACATCACAATATGTCATTCATCATTCATCACAACTTGGCCATATCACATCACATGACAATTGCTGCAAAAACAAGTTAGACGTCCTCTAATTGTTGTTGCATCTTTTACGTGGCTGCAATTGGGTTCTAGCAAGAACGTTTTCTTACCTACGAATAACCACAACGTGATCTTGTCAACTTCTATTTACCCTTCATAAGGACCCTTTTCATCGAATCCGCTCCAACTAAAGTGGGAGAGCAGACACCCGCTAGCCACCTTATGCAACTAGTGCATGTTAGTCGGTGGAACCGGTCTCACGTAAGCGTACGTGTAAGGTTGGTCCGGGCCGCTTCATCCCACAATACCGCGGAAGCAAGATAAGATTAGTAGAGGCAAGTAAGTTGACAAGATCCACGCCCACAACTAAATTGTGTTCTACTCGTGCAATAGAGAACTACGCATAGACCTAGCTCATGATGCCACTGTTGGGGAACGTTGCAGAAAATTAAAAAATTTCCTACGGTTTCACCAAGATCCATCTATGAGTTCATCTAAGCAACGAGTCATGGGAGTGAGTTAGCATCTACATACCACTTGTAGATCACGTGCGGAAGCTTTCGAGGGGATGGTGATGATGGAGTCGTACTCGGATCACCGATGACCAAAGCGCTGAACGGACAGCACCTCCGCGTTCAACACACGTGCAGTGCAGGCAACGTCTCCTCCGTCTTGATCCAGCAAGGAGGAAGGAGAGGTTGAGGAAGATGGCTCCAACAGCAGCACGACGGCGTGATGATGAAGGAGTGACAGCTTCTCGGGGCTTCGCCAAGCCTTGCGGAGGAGGAGTGGTGTTGGGAGGGAGGGCTGCGCCTTCAAGTTGTGTATGCAGCCTCCCTCACCCCTCTATTTATAGGGGAAGGGAGGAGGGCGGCCCCTCTAGATGCATCTAGAGGGGGGCGGCGGCCAAGGGGAGGGGCTTGCCCCCAAGCAGGGGGCGCCCCCTTGGGTTCCTCCTCAACCCTAGGCGCATGGGCCAAGAGGAGGGGTGCGCCCAGCCCACTAGGGGCTGGCTGCCTCCCACGCAGCCCAAGTGGCCCCCGAGAGGGTGGCCCCTCCCGTGGTCCTCCGAACCTTTCCTGGCCCTCCATAATACCGATATGACCAAACTTTTCCGGTGTCCGTTTGACAACTTCCCATATATAAATCTTTACCTCCGGACCCTTCCGAACTCCTCGTGGCGTCCAGGATCTCATCCGGACTCAACAACATTCAGTAATCACATACAAGTCTTCCTAATAACCCTAGCGTCACCGAACCTTAAGTGTGTAGACCCTACGGGTTCGGAGACATCTGCGACATGACCGAGACGCCTCTCGGTCAATAACCAACAGCGGATCTGGATACCCATGTTGGCTCCCACATGCTCCTCGATGATGTCATCGATGAACCACGATGTCGAGGGTTCAAGCAACCCGTATACTATTCCCTTTGTTAGACGGTATGTTACTTGCCCGAGACTCGATCGTCGGTATCCCAATACCTCGTTCAGTCTCGTTACGCAAGTCACTTTACTCGCATCCGTAATGCATGATCCCGTGACGGACACTTGGTCACTTTGAGCTCATTGTGATGATGCACTACCGAGTGGGCCCAGTGATACCTCTCCGTCATACGGAGTGACAAATCCTGTCTCGATCCGTGTCAACCCAATGACACTTTCGGAGATACCTGTAATGCACCTTTATAGTCACCTAGTTACGTTGTGACGTTTGGTACACCCAAAGCACTCCTACGGTATCCAGGAGTTACACGATCTCACGGTCTAAGGAAGAGATACTTGACATTGGAAAAGCTCTAGCAAAACGAACTACACGATCTTTTGTGCTATGCTTAGGATTGGGTCTTGTCCATCACGTCATTCTCCTAATGACGTGATCCCGTTGTCAATGACATCTGATGTCCATAGTCAGGAAACCATGACTATCTATCGACCAACGAGCTAGTCAACTAGAGGCTCAAGAGGGACGTATTGTGGTCTATGTATTCACACGTGTATCACGATTTCCGGATGATACAGTTATAGCATGAATAAAAGACAATTATCATGAACAAGGAAATATAATAATAATGCTTTTATTATTGCCTCTAGGGCATATTTCCAACATAACTCATGTCACGGTACAGCCTAAGTACCCCTCAGGCACACACGGTCGTTGGCCACACGCGGCCCAACAACACCCTGGGCTGGCCCACTCTATTCTCATCCCCTCACACTAGTCCACCGCTGATGTGTTCACATCGGGTGTGACATTTGCCTCCACTTGAAACGCTGTGATGACCGGGAACACTGTGGAAGGGGATCGTTCGCACAGGGAAGGAATTTAGGAGGAAACAGAGAAGTAGGTGAGAGCTAGACGAAGAGGGGATGAGAAGGTTCAAATCCAGTTTCCATACATGCTTAACTCATGTCACAGTACAGCCTAAGTACCCCTCAGGCACACACGGTCGTTAGCCACACGCGGCCCAACAACACCCTGGGCTGGCCCACTCTCTTCTCATCCCCTCACACTAGTCCACCGATGATGTGTTCACATCGGGTGTGACATTTGCCTCCCTTGAAATTTGGAAAAAAAAAACCCCCCCCCCCAAAGGGCCCCCCAAAAACCCCCGGCCCCCCTGGGCCCCCCCTTTTCCCCCCTTTTTGGGGGGTTGAATTTTCCTTGGGGTTTTTCCCCCAAACCCTGGGGGGAAAAAGGGAAAGGGGGGGGGGGAGGAAAAGGGTGGGGGGGGGGGGAGGGGTTTTTTTAAAAATTTTTTTTCCCTAAGTACCCCTCGGGAACGGGGGGGGGCCCCCCAAAACCCACCAAAACCCCCCCCCCCCTTCCGGGGGTTTTTTTTTTCCCCAATTTTTAAGGGGGGGCCCCGGGAAAGGGAAATTTAAGGGAAGGGTGGGGGGGGGGAGGGGGGGAAGGGGGAAGGGGGGGAAAATTTTTTAATTTTAACCCTTTCCTAAACCCCCGGGCCAAAGGGGGGCCCCAGGGGGAAAAAAACCCCCCCCCCCTCCCACCCCTTTTTCCCCTTTTTCCCCCCCGGGGCCTTTCCCCCCGGGAAAGGGATTTTGGGGGGGGGGGAAAAAAAGGGGGAAGGGGGGAATTGGGAAAAAAAAAATTTTGGGTTAAAGGAAAGGGGAAAGGGGGGGGGGCCCCCCCTTTTTTTTGGGGGGAAAGGTTTTTTTTTTTTGGGCCAAAAAAGGGGGGGGGGGAAAAAGGTGGGCCCCTTTTGGGTTTTTTTAAAAAAGGGGGGCCCCCCCCCCACCTTTGGGGGGCCCCCAAAAACCCCCCCCTCTTCCCCCCCCCCCCAAAAAGGGGTTTCCAAGGGGTTTTGCCTCCCCTTGAAGCCTTGGGGGGGGGGGAGGGGGAAAAGGGGGGGGGGGAAAAAAGGAAGGGGGGGGAAAAAAAGGGGGAAATTTCCCAATTTAACCATGGCCCTTTAAAGCCCCGGGACCCCGGGGGCCCGGGGGCCCACCCCCCCCTTTTCCCCCTTTCCCCCCCGGGGAAAATTGGTTAAAACCCCCTTGGCCCCCCCGGGGGGCCCGGGAAAACCCCCGGGGGGGGGGGCCCCCCCCGGGGTTGGGGGAAAATTTAAAGGGGGAAAATTCCCCCTTGGGGGGCCCCGGGGGTTTTTCGGGCCCGGGGGGGGAAAAAAAAAGGGGGCCCCCCCCCGGGGGGGGCCAATTTTTTTTTTTTCCCCGAAATTTCCCAAAGGGGGGGAAAACCCCAAAAAATTGGGGGCCCCCCCAAAAAAAGGGGGGGTTGGGGAAAAAAAAAGGGGGGGGGGTTTTTTCCTGGGGGGAAAATTTTTTGGGGTTTTCCACATTTTTTCCCCCGGGCCCTTTTTTTCCCCCCCCGGTTTTTTTTTTTGGGGGGGGGGGGGAATTTCCCCCAAAAACCCTTTGGGGAAGGGGAAAAAAAGGGGGTTTTTGGGGTTAAATTCCCTTTTTTGGTTTTGCCCCCCAAGGCCCCCGGGGAAACCCGGGGGGAAAGGGAAAAAAGGTTGGGGGGGGGCTAGGCCAAGGGGATGGGGGGTTTTTTTCCCCCAAAATTTTCCCCCCAAAACCCCGGGGCCCCCTTTTCCCCCCTTCCCAAACCCGGGTGGGTTTTCCCCCCCCTTAAAATGGGGTTTAAAAGGGGAAAACCCCCCGGGGGGGGGAAAAAGGGGGGGTTGGGGAAAGGGAATTGGGAAGGGCAAAACCCCAAAGGGGTTTAAAGGGGTCCCTTTTTTAACCAACCCTTTGGCCAAACCCCCCCCGGGGGCCCCCCCTCCCCCCTTGGGGTTTTTCCTTTACCTTTCCCCCAATTTTGGGGGTAAATTGCCCCAAAAATTTAAAAATTGGGGGAAGGGTGGTTGGGGGGGAAAGGGGGGAAAAAGGGAAAGTAAAAAGGGGAAAGGTTAAAAAAAAAGGGGGGGGCCCCAAGGGCCCCCAAACACCGGGGGGCCCCCCCCCCCCGGGTTGGCCCTTTTTTCCCCCAAATTCCCCCTTTGGGCCCGGGGGAAACCTTGGGGTTTAACCAAAAAAGGGGAAAGGGGGGGGGGGGGGGAAGGAAAGGGTTGAGGAAAAAAGGGGGGAATTGGGCCCCCTTAATTTTTCCCCAGGGGAAACCCTTAAAACACCGGGGTGGCCTCCCCCCCCCGGGGGTTTTTTCCCCCCTTTTTCCCCCTTTGGCAGGGGGAAAACCCTCCCGGGAAAGGGCCAGGGAAAGGGGGGAAAGGGAAGGGGGGGAAGGGGGAAAGGGGGGAAAATTGAGTTTTAAAAAAAACCCATTTTCCCCTTTTTAACCCCCCCCTTTTCCCCCCAAAAACAATTGGGGGCCCCTTTTCCCCCCTTTCCCCCCTTTTTGGTTTCCCAGGGGTTTTTTAATTGTGACCCCCCCTTGGGGGGGGGAAAAGGGGGGGGGAAAAGGGGGGAAGGGGGGAAAAAGGGGGGGGGGAAAAAAAATTTAAAAGGGGTTAAATTTTAACCCTTTTTTTGGGCCCCGGGGGCCCCCCCAAAAACCCCCGGTTCCCCCCCCCCCTTTTTGGTTTCCCCATTTTCCCCCCTTTGGGGGTTTTCCCCCGGGGAAATTTTCCCAAAAGGGGGGGGGGGTTGGGGAAGGGGGAAGGGGGGGGGAAAAAAAAGGGTTTTTTCCCCCTTCGGTTAACCTCCCAAAAGGGGGGGGGCCCAAAAAGGGGGTCCCCCTTTCCCCCCTACTTTCCCCCCTTTTTCACCAAGGGGGCCCCCCAAAGGGTTGGCTTTCCCCCCGGGGGGGAAAACCCGGGGGGGAAAAAGGGGGAAGGGGGGGAAAAAAAGGGGGAAAATTTCCAAAGGGGTTAAAACCCCTTTCCAAAATTTTCCAAAGGGGTTTTTTAAAACCCCCCTCCCCCCCCTTTGGCCCCAATTTTCCCCCCCCCCCTTTTTTTGGCCCCAAACCTTTTTTCCCAAAAATTGGGAAACCCCTTTGGGGGGGAAAGGGGAAGGGGGAAAAATTTTGGGGAAAAAAAAAAGGGGGGGGGGGGGGTTTTTTGGGGTTTTCCCCCTTTTTAAATTTTAAAAAAACCCCCTTTTGGGGTTTTAAAAAAAAAATTAACTCATGTCACGCTACAGCAGACGAAGAGGGGATGAGAAGGTTCAGATCCAGTTTCCATACATGCTTAACTCATGTCGGTAAAGCCTAAGTACCCCTCGAGCAACACGGTCCTTGGCACAACACACACAGGCTGGCTCACTCTCTTCTCATCCTCACACTAGTCCACCGATGATGTGTTCACATCGGTGACATTTGCCTCCCTTGAAACGCTAGGCGAAATACCTCTCAGCACACATGGTCGTAGGTGGCCACACAGCCAATTTCCATATATGCCTAACTCATGTCACGGTACAGCCTAAGTACCCAACAACACCTAGGCGAAGAGGGGATGAGAAGGTTCAGATCAATTTCCATGGCTGGCCCAGATCTCTTCTCATCCCCTCACGCTAGTCCACCGATGATGTGTTCACATCACATCGGTGTGACATTGCCTCCCCTTGAAGCGCTGTGGCGACCGTAAACCCTGCGGAAGAGGATCGATAGCAGGAAGGAATTGGGGAGGCAGAGAGAGTAGGTGAGAGCTAGATGAAGAGGGATGAGAAGGTTCAGATCAATTTCCATACATGGTTAACTCATGTCACGCTCTGCCTAAGTACCCCTCGAGCACACATGGTGTTCACATCGGTGTGCCACATGCGGAAGAGGATCCCAACAACACCCATACATGGGCTGGCCCTCACTTCTCTCGCCCCTCACGCTCACGCTAGTCCACCGATGATGTGTTCACATCGGGTGTGACATTTGCCTCCCCTTGAAACGCTGTGATGACCGTAAACCCTGCGGAAGAGGATCGATCGCACAGGGAAGGAATTGGGGAGGAAACAGAGAAGTAGGTGAGAGCTAGACAAAGAGGGGATGAGAAGGTTCAGATCCAATTTCCATACATGGTTAACTCATGTCACGCTACTGCCTAAGTACCCCTCAGGCACACATGGTTGTTGGCCACACGCAGCCCAACAACACCCTGGGCTGGCCTACTCTCTTCTCGTCCCCTCACGCTAGTCCACCGATGATGTGTTCACATCGGGTGTGGCATTTGCCTCCCCTTGAAACGCTGTGACGACCGTAAACCCTGCGGAAGAGGATCGATCGCACAGGGAAGGAATTGGGGAGGAAACAGAGAATTAGGTGAGAGCTATACGAAGAGGGGATGAGAAGGTTCAGATCCAATTTCCATACATGGTTAACTCATGTCACGCTACTGCCTAAGTACCCCTCAGGCACACATGGTCGTTGGCCACACGCGGCCCAACAACACCCTGGGCTGGCCCACTCTCTTCTCGTCCCCTCACGCTAGTCTATCGATGATGTGTTCACATCGGTGTGACATTGCCTCCCACACACGTGGGTTGGCCACACGCCCCAACAACACCTGGGCTGGCCCTCTCCTCTTCTCGTCCCCTCACGCTAGTCCATCGATGATGTGTTCACATCGAGTGTGACATTTGCCTCCCCTTGAAACGCTGTGACGACCGTAAACCCTGCGGAAGAGGATCGATCGCCTGAGGGAAGGAATTGGGGAGGAAACAGAGAAGTAGGTGAGAGCTAGGCGAAGAGGGATGAGAAGGTTCAGATCAATTTCCATACATGGTTAACTCATGTCACGCTCTGCCTAAGTACCCCTCAGGCACACACGGTCATTGGCCACACGCGGCCCAACAACACCCTGGGCTAGCCCACTCTCTTCTCGTCCCCTCACGCTAGTCCACCGATGATGTGTTCACATCGGGTGTGACATTTGCCTCCCCTTGAAACGCTGTGACGACCGTAAACTCTGCGGAAGAGGATCGACGCACTGGGGAAGGAATGGGAGGAAACAGAGAAGTAGGTGAGAGCTAGGCGAAGAGGGATGAGAAGGTTCAGATCCAATTTCCATACATGGTTAACTCATGTCATGCTACTGCCTAAGTACCCCTCAGGCACACATGGTCGTTGGCCACACGCGGCCCAACAACACCCTGGGCTGGCCCACTCTCTTCTCGTCCCCTCACGCTAGTCGACCGATGATGTGTTCACATCGGGTGTGACATTTGCCTCCCCTTGAAACGCTGTGACGACCGTAAACCCTGCGGAAGAGGATCGATCGCACAGGGAAGGAATTGGGGAGGAAACAGAGAAGTAGGTGAGAGCTAGACGAAGAGGGGATGAGAAGGTTCAGATCAAATTTCCATACATGGTTAACTCATTTCACGCTACTGCCTAAGTACCCCTCAGGCACACATGGTCGTTGGCCACACGCGGCCCAACAACACCCTGGGCTGGCCCACTCTCTTCTCGTCCCCTCACGCTAGTCCACCGATGATGTGTTCACATCGAGTGTGACATTTGCCTCCCCTTGAAACGCTGTGACGACCGTAAACCCTGCGGAAGAGGATCGATCGCACAGGGAAGGAATTGGGGAGGAAACAGAGAAGTAGGTGAGAGCTAGACGAAGAGGGGATGAGAAGGTTCAGATCCAATTTCCATACATGGTTAACTCATGTCACGCTACTGCCTAAGTACCCCTCAGGCACACATGGTCGTTGGCCACACGCGGCCCAACAACACCCTGGGCTGGCCCACTCTCTTCTCGTCCCCTCACGCTAGTCCACCGATGATGTGTTCACATCGGGTGTGACATTTGCCTCCCTTGAAGCGCTGTGACGACCGTAAACCCTGCGGAAGAGGATCGATCGCATGACAGGAAGGAGGTGGGAGGAAGCAGAGAAGTAGGTGAGAGCTAGACGAAGAGGGGATGAGAAGGTTCAGATCCAATTTCCATACATGGTTAACTCATGTCACGCTACTGCCTAAGTACCCCTCAGGCACACATGGTCGTTGGCCACACGCGGCCCAACAACACCCTGGGCTGGCCCACTCTCTTCTCGTCCCCTCACGCTAGTCCACCGATGATGTGTTCACATCGGGTGTGACATTTGCCTCCCCTTGAAACGCTGTGACGACCGTAAACCCTGCGGAAGAGGATCGATCGCACAGGGAAGGAATTGGGGAGGAAACAGAGAAGTAGGTGAGAGCTAGACGAAGAGGGGATGAGAAGGTTCAGATCCAATTTCCATACATGGTTAACTCATGTCATGCTACTGCCTAAGTACCCCTCAGGCACACATGGTCGTTGGCCACACGCGGCCCAACAACACCCTGGGCTGGCCCACTCTCTTCTCGTCCCCTCACGCTAGTCCACCGATGATGTGTTCACATCGGGTGTGACATTTGCCTCCCCTTGAAACGCTGTGACGACCGTAAACCCTGCGGAAGAGGATCGATCGCCTGAGGGAAGGAATTGGGAGAAAGCAGAGAAGTAGGTGAGAGCTATCTGAAGAGGGGATGAGAAGGTTGGATCAATTTCCATACATGGTTAACTCATGTCACGCTCTGCCTAAGTACCCTCGAGGCACACATGGTCGGTTGGCCACACGCGGCCCAACAACAGCCTGGGCTGGCCCACTCTCTTCTCGTCCCCTCACGCTAGTCCATCGATGATGTGTTCAAATCGGGTGTGACATTTGCCTCCCCACACACGGTCGTTGGCCACACGCGGCCCAACAACACCCTGGGCTGGCCCACTCTCTTCTCGTCCCCTCACGCTAGTCCACGATGATGTGTTCACATCAGTGTGACATTGCCTCCCTTGAAGCGCTGTGGCGACCGTAAACCCTGCGGAAGAGGATCGATCGCCTGAGGGAAGGAATTGGGGAGGAAGCAGAGAAGTAGGTGAGAGCTAGGCGAAGAGGGATGAGAAGGTTCAGATCAATTTCCATACATGGTTAACTCATGTCACGCTCTCGCCTAAGTACCCTCGAGCACACATGGTGGGTTGGCCACACGCGCCCAACAACACCCTCGGCTGGCCCACTCTCTTCTCGTCCCCTCACACTAGTCCACCGATGATATGTTCACATCGGGTGTGACATTGCCTCCCTTGAAGCGCTGTGACGACCGTAAACCCTGCGGAAGAGGATCGATCGCACAGGGAAGGAATTGGGGAGGAAACAGAGAAGTAGGTGAGAGATAGACGAAGAGGAGATGAGAAGGTTCAGATCCAATTACCATACATGGTTAACTCATGTCACGCTCTGCCTAAGTACCCCTCGAGGCACACATGGTGGGTTGGCCACAGCGCCCAACAACACCTGGGCTGGCCCACTCTTCTCGTCCCCTCACGCTAGTCCACCGATGATGTGTTCACATCGGTGTGACATTGCCTCCCCTTGAAGCGCCAGGACGACCGTAAACCCTGCGGAAGAGGATCGATCGCCAGGGGAAGGAATTGGGAAGAAACAGCAGAAGTAGGTGAGAGCTAGGCGAAGAGGGATGAGAAGGTTCAGATCAATTTCCATACATGGTTAACTCATGTCACGCTCTGCCTAAGTACCCCTCGGGCACACATGGTGGGTGGCCACACGCGCCCAACAACACCTGGGCTGGCCCTCTCTTCTCGTCCCTCACGCTAGTCCACGATGATGTGTTCACATCGGTGTGACATTGCCTCCCTTGAAGCGCTGTGGCGACCGTAAACCCTGCGGAAGAGGATCGATCGCCTGGGGAAGGAATTGGGAGGAAGCAGAGAAGTAGGTGAGAGCTAGGCGAAGAGGGGTGAGAAGGTTCAGATCAATTTCCATACATGGTTAACTCATGTCACGCTCTGCCTATGTACCCTCGAGCACACATGGTGCGTTGGCCACACGCGCCCAACAACACCACTGGCTGGCCCACTCTCTTCTCGTCCCCTCACGCTAGTCCACCGATGATGTGTTCACATCGGTGTGACATTGCCTCCCTTGAAGCGCTGTGGCGACCGTAAACCCTGCGGAAGAGGATCGATCGCACAGGAAGGAATTGGGGAGGAAGCAGAGAAGTAGGTGAGAGCTAGGCGAAGAGGGATGAGAAGGTTCAGATCAATTTCCATACATGGTTAACTCATGTCACGCTCTGCCTAAGTACCCCTCGAGGCACACATGGTGGGTTGGCCACACGCGCCCAACAACACCCCAGGCTGGCCCACTCTTTTCTCGTCCCCTCACGCTAGTCCACGATGATGTGTTCACATCGGGTGTGACATTTGCCTCCCCTTGAAACGCTGTGACGACCGTAAACCCTGCGGAAGAGGATCGATCGCACAGGGAAGGAATTGGGGAGGAAACAGAGAAGTAGGTGAGAGCTAGACGAAGAGGAGATGAGAAGGTTCAGATCCAATTTCCATACATGGTTAACTCATGTCATGCTACTGCCTAAGTACCCCTCAGGCACACATGGTCGTTGGCCACACGCGGCCCAACAACACCCTGGGCTGGCCCACTCTCTTCTCGTCCCCTCACGCTAGTCCACGATGATGTGTTCACATCGGTGTGACATTGCCTCCCTTGAAGCGCTGTGACGACCGTAAACCCTGCGGAAGAGGATCGATCGCCTGAGGGAAGGAATTGGGAGGAAACAGAGAAGTAGGTGAGAGCTATACGAAGAGGGGATGAGAAGGTTCAGATCCAATTTCCATACATGGTTAACTCATGTCACGCTACTGCCTAAGTACCCCTCAGGCACACATGGTCGTTGGCCACACGCGGCCCAACAACAGCCTGGGCTGGCCCACTCTCTTCTCGTCCCCTCACGCTAGTCCATCGATGATGTGTTCAAATCGGGTGTGACATTTGCCTCCCCACACACGGTCGTTGGCCACACGCGGCCCAACAACACCCTGGGCTGGCCCACTCTCTTCTCGTCCCCTCACGCTAGTCCACCGATGATGTGTTCACATCGAGTGTGACATTGCCTCCCTTGAAGCGTTGTGACGACCGTAAACCCTGCGGAAGAGGATCGATCGCCAGGGAAGGAATTGGGAGAAGCAGAGAAGTAGGTGAGAGCTAGGCGAAGAGGGATGAGAAGGTTCAGATCAATTTCCATACATGGTTAACTCATGTCACGCTACTGCCTAAGTACCCCTCAGGCACACATGGTCGTTGGCCACACGCGGCCCAACAACACCCTGGGCTGGCCCACTCTCTTCTCGTCCCCTCACGCTAGTCCACCGATGATGTGTTCACATCGGGTGTGACATTTGCCTCCCCTTGAAACGCTGTGACGACCGTAAACCCTGCGGAAGAGGATCGATCGCACAGGGAAGGAATTGGGGAGGAAACAGAGAAGTAGGTGAGAGCTAGACGAAGAGGAGATGAGAAGGTTCAGATCCAATTACCATACATGGTTAACTCATGTCACGCTACTGCCTAAGTACCCCTCAGGCACACATGGTCGTTGGCCACACGCGCCCTACAACACCTGGCTGGCCCTCTCTTCTCGTCCCCTCACGCTAGTCCACCGATGATGTGTTCACATCGGTGTGACATTGCCTCCCTTGAAACGCTGTGACGACCGTAAACCCTGCGGAAGAGGATCGATCGCACAGGGAAGGAATTGGGGAGGAAACAGAGAAGTAGGTGAGAGCTATACGAAGAGGGGATGAGAAGGTTCAGATTCAATTTCCATACATGGTTAACTCATGTCACGCTACTGCCTAAGTACCCCTCAGGCACACATGGTCGTTGTGCACACGCGGCCCAACAACACCCTGGGCTGGCCCACTCTCTTCTCGTCCCCTCACGCTAGTCCACCGATGATGTGTTCACATCGGGTGTGACATTTGCCTCCCCACACACGGTCTTTGGCCACACGCGGCCCAACAACACCCTGGGCTGGCCCACTCTCTTCTCGTCCCCTCACGCTAGTCCACCGATGATGTGTTCACATCGAGTGTGACATTTGCCTCCCCTTGAAACGCTGTGACGACCGTAAACCCTGCGGAAGAGGATCGATCGCTTGGGGGAAGGTGGGAGGAAGCAGAGAAGTAGGTGAGAGCTAGGCGAAGAGGGATGAGAAGGTTCAGATCAATTTCCATACATGGTTAACTCATGTCACGCTCTCGCCTAAGTACCCCTCAGCACACACGGTGGTTGGCCACAGCGCCCAACAACACCTGGGCTAGCCCACTCTCTTCTCGTCCCCTCACGCTAGTCCACCGATGATGTGTTCACATCGAGTGTGACATTTGCCTCCCCTTGAAACGCTGTGACGACCGTAAACCCTGCGGAAGAGGATCGATCGCACAGGGAAGGAATTGGGGAGGAAACAGAGAAGTAGGTGAGAGCTAGACGAAGAGGGATGAGAAGGTTCAGATCAATTTCCATACATGGTTAACTCATGTCATGCTACTGCCTAAGTACCCTCGGGCACACATGGTGGGTTGGCCACACGCCCAACAACACCACAGGCTGGCCCACTCTCTTCTCGTCCCCTCACTCTAGTCGACCGATGATGTGTTCACATCGGGTGTGACATTTGCCTCCCCTTGAAACGCTGTGACGACCGTAAACCCTGCGGAAGAGGATCGATCGCACAGGGAAGGAATTGGGGAGGAAACAGAGAAGTAGGTGAGAGCTATACGAAGAGGGGATGAGAAGGTTCAGATCAATTTCCATACATGGTTAACTCATGTCACGCTCTGCCTAAGTACCCCTCGAGCACACATGGTGGGTTGGCCACACGCGCCCAACAACACCTGGGCTGGCCCACTCTTCTCGTCCCCTCACGCTAGTCCACTCGATGACGTGTTCACATCGGTGTGACATTTGCCTCCCTTGAAGCGCTGTGGCGACCGTAAACCCTGCGGAAGAGGATCGATCGCCTGAGGAAGGAATTGGGAGGAAGCAGAGAAGTAGGTGAGAGCTATCTGAAGAGGGATGAGAAGGTTCAGATCAATTTCCATACATGGTTAACTCATGTCACGCTCTGCCTAAGTACTCCTCAGGCACACATGGTCGTTGGCCACACGCGGCCCAACAACAGCCTGGGCTGGCCCACTCTCTTCTCGTCCCCTCACGCTAGTCCACCGATGATGTGTTCAAATCGGGTGTGACATTTGCCTCCCCACACACGGTCGTTGGCCACACGCGGCCCAACAACACCCTGGGCTGGCCCACTCTCTTCTCGTCCCCTCACGCTAGTCCACCGATGATGTGTTCACATCGAGTGTGACATTTGCTCCCCTTGAAACGCTGTGACGACCATAAACCCTGCGGAAGAGGATCGATCGCACAGGGAAGGAATTGGGGAGGAAACAGAGAAGTAGGTGAGAGCTAGACGAAGAGGGGATGAGAAGGTTCAGATCGAATTTCCATACATGGTTAACTCATGTCACGCTCTCGCCTAAGTACCCTCGAGCACACATGGTGGTTGGCCACACGCATTAACAACAACACCCTCGGTTGGCCCACTCTTCTCGTCCCCTCACGCTAGTCCACCGATGATGTGTTCACATCGGTATGACATTGCCTCCCTTGAAGCGCTGTGACGACCGTAAACCCTGCGGAAGAGGATCGATCGCCTGAGGGAAGGAATTGGGAGGAAGCAGAAGTATGTGAGAGCTAGGCGAAGAGGAGATGAGAAGGTTCAGATCAATTACCATACATGGTTAACTCATGTCACGCTCTGCCTAAGTACCCCTCGGGCACACATGGTGGGTTGGCCACACGCGCCCAACAACACCACAGGCTGGCCCACTCTCTTCTCGTCCCCTCACGCTAGTCCACCGATGATGTGTTCACATCGGTGTGACATTGCCTCCCCTTGAAGCGCTGTGGCGACCGTAAACCCTGCGGAAGAGGATCGATCGCAGGGAAGGAATTGGGGAGAAGCAGAGAAGTAGGTGAGAGCTATCTGAAGAGGGATGAGAAGGTTCAGATCCAATTTCCATACATGGTTAACTCATGTCACGCTCTGCCTAAGTACCCCTCGAGGCACACATGGTGGGTTGGCCACACGCGCCCAACAACACCTCAGGCTGGCCCACTCTCTCGTCCCCTCACGCTAGTCCACCGATGATGTGTTCACATCGGTGTGACATTGCCTCCCACACACGGTCTTTGGCCACACGCGCCCAACAACACCCAGGCTGGCCCACTCTTCTCGTCCCCTCACGCTAGTCCACGATGATGTGTTCACATCGAGTGTGACATTGCCTCCCTTGAAGCGCTGTGGACGACCGTAAACCCTGCGGAAGAGGATCGATCGCCTGGGGAAGGAATTGGGAGGAAGCAGAGAAGTAGGTGAGAGCTAGGCGAAGAGGGATGAGAAGGTTCAGATCCAATTTCCATACATGGTTAACTCATGTCACGCTACTGCCTAAGTACCCCTCAGGCACACACGGTCGTTGGCCACACGCGGCCCAACAACACCCTGGGCTAGCCCACTCTCTTCTCGTCCCCTCACGCTAGTCCACCGATGATGTGTTCACATCGGGTGTGACATTTGCCTCCCTTGAAGCGCTGTGGCGACCGTAAACCCTGCGGAAGAGGATCGATCGCATAGGGAAGGAATTGGGGAGAAGAGAGTAGGTGAGAGCTAGGCGAAGAGGGATGAGAAGGTTCAGATCAATTTCCATACATGGTTAACTCATGTCATGCTACGCCTAAGTACCCCTCGAGGCACACATGGTGGGTGGCCACACGCGCCCAACAACACCACAGGCTGGCCCACTCTCTTCTCGTCCCCTCACGCTAGTCGACCGATGATGTGTTCACATCGGGTGTGACATTTGCCTCCCCTTGAAACGCTGTGACGACCGTAAACCCTGCGGAAGAGGATCGATCGCACAGGGAAGGAATTGGGGAGGAAACAGAGAAGTAGGTGAGAGCTAGACGAAGAGGGGATGAGAAGGTTCAGATCCAATTTCCATACATGGTTAACTCATGTCACGCTACTGCCTAAGTACCCCTCGGGCACACATGGTGGGTTGGCCACACGCGCCCAACAACACCTGGGCTGGCCCACTCTTCTCGTCCCCTCACGCTAGTCCACCGATGGCGTGTTCACATCGGTGTGACATTTGCCTCCCCTTGAAGCGCCAGTGGCGACCGTAAACCCTGCGGAAGAGGATCGATCGCACAGGAAGGAATTGGGAGGAAGCAGAGAAGTAGGTGAGAGCTATCTGAAGAGGGATGAGAAGGTTCAGATCAATTTCCATACATGGTTAACTCATGTCACGCTCTGCCTAAGTACCCTCGGCACACATGGTGGTTGGCCACACGCGGCCCAACAACAGCCTGGGCTGGCCCACTCTCTTCTCGTCCCCTCACGCTAGTCCACCGATGATGTGTTCAAATCGGGTGTGACATTTGCCTCCCCACACGATTGGTTGGCCACACGCGCCCAACAACACCTGGGCTGGCCCACTCTCTTCTCGTCCCCTCACGCTAGTCCACCGATGATGTGTTCACATCGAGTGTGACATTGCTCCCCTTGAAGCGCTGTGGCGACCGTAAACCCTGCGGAAGAGGATCGATCGCCTGGGGAAGGAATTGGGAGGAAGCAGAGAAGTAGGTGAGAGCTAGGCGAAGAGGGATGAGAAGGTTCAGATCAATTTCCATACATGGTTAACTCATGTCACGCTCTTGCCTAAGTACCCCTCGGGCACACATGGTGGGTGGCCACACGCGCCCAACAACACCCTCGGTTGGCCCACTCTCTCTCGTCCCCTCACGCTAGTCCACGATGATGTGTTCACATCGGTATGACATTGCCTCCCTTGAAGCGCTGTGGCGACCGTAAACCCTGCGGAAGAGGATCGATCGCCTGGGGAAGGAATGGGGAGAAGCAGAGAAGTATGTGAGAGCTAGGCGAAGAGGAGATGAGAAGGTTCAGATCAATTACCATACATGGTTAACTCATGTCACGCTCTCGCCTAAGTACCCCTCGGGCACACATGGTGGGTTGGCCACACGCCCCAACAACACCACAGGCTGGCCCACTCTCTTCTCGTCCCCTCACGCTAGTCCACCGATGATGTGTTCACATCGAGTGTGACATTTGCCTCCCCTTGAAACGCTGTGACGACCGTAAACCCTGCGGAAGAGGATCGATCGCACAGGGAAGGAATTGGGGAGGAAGCAGAGAAGTGGTGAGAGCTATCTGAAGAGGGATGAGAAGGTTCAGATCCAATTTCCATACATGGTTAACTCATGTCACGCTACTGCCTAAGTACCCCTCAGGCACACATGGTCGTTGGCCACACGCGGCCCAACAACACCCTGGGCTGGCCCACTCTCTTCTCGTCCCCTCACGCTAGTCCACCGATGATGTGTTCACATCGGGTGTGACATTTGCCTCCCCACACACGGTCTTTGGCCACACGCGGCCCAACAACACCCTGGGCTGGCCCACTCTTCTCGTCCCCTCACGCTAGTCCACCGATGATGTGTTCACATCGAGTGTGACATTGCCTCCCTTGAAGCGCTGTGACGACCGTAAACCCTGCGGAAGAGGATCGATCGCACGGGGAAGGAATTGGGAGAAGCAGAGAAGTAGGTGAGAGCTAGGCGAAGAGGGATGAGAAGGTTCAGATCAATTTCCATACATGGTTAACTCATGTCACGCTCGCCTAAGTACCCCTCGAGCACACACGGTGGGTGGCCACACGCGCCCAACAACACCTGGGCTGGCCCACTCTCTTCTCGTCCCCTCACGCTAGTCCACCGATGATGTGTTCACATCGGTGTGACATTGCCTCCCCTTGAAGCCAGTGTGCGACCGTAAACCCTGCGGAAGAGGATCGATCGCACAGGGAAGGAATTGGGGAGAAACAGAGAAGTAGGTGAGAGCTAGGCGAAGAGGGATGAGAAGGTTCAGATCAATTTCCATACATGGTTAACTCATGTCATGCTACTTGCCTAAGTACCCCTCGAGGCACACATGGTGGGTGGCCACACGCGCCCAACAACACCACAGGCTGGCCCACTCTCTTCTCGTCCCCTCACGCTAGTCGACCGATGATGTGTTCACATCGGTGTGACATTTGCCTCCCCTTGAAACGCTGTGACGACCGTAAACCCTGCGGAAGAGGATCGATCGCATAGGGAAGGAATTGGGGAGGAAACAGAGAAGTAGGTGAGAGCTAGACGAAGAGGGGATGAGAAGGTTCAGATCAATTTCCATACATGGTTAACTCATGTCACGCTCTCGCCTAAGTACCCCTCGAGGCACACATGGTGGGTTGGCCACACGCGGCCCAACAACACCACAGGCTGGCCCACTCTCTTCTCGTCCCCTCACGCTAGTCGACCGATGATGTGTTCACATCGGTGTGACATTGCCTCCCTTGAAGCGCTGTGGCGACCGTAAACCCTGCGGAAGAGGATCGATCGCACGGGGAAGGAATTGGGAGGAAGCAGAGAAGTAGGTGAGAGCTAGGCGAAGAGGGATGAGAAGGTTCAGATCAATTTCCATACATGGTTAACTCATGTCATGCTACTTGCCTAAGTACCCTCGAGCACACATGGTGGGTGGCCACACGCGCCCAACAACACCTGGCTGGCCCACTCTCTTCTCGTCCCCTCACGCTAGTCGACCGATGATGTGTTCACATCGGTGTGACATTGCCTCCCTTGAAGCGCTGTGACGACCGTAAACCCTGCGGAAGAGGATCGATCGCATAGGGAAGGAATTGGGAGGAAGCAGAGAGTAGGTGAGAGCTAGGCGAAGAGGGATGAGAAGGTTCAGATCAATTTCCATACATGGTTAACTCATGTCATGCTACTGCCTAAGTACCCCTCAGGCACACACGGTCGTTGGCCACACGCAGCCCAACAACACCCTGGGCTGGCCCACTCTCTTTCTCGTCCCCTCACGCTAGTCCACCGATGATGTGTTCACATCGGGTGTGACATTTGCCTCCCCTTGAAACGCTGTGACGACCGTAAACCCTGCGGAAGAGGATCGATCGCACAGGGAAGGAATTGGGAGGAAGCAGAGAAGTAGGTGAGAGCTAGGCGAAGAGGGATGAGAAGGTTCAGATCAATTTCCATACATGGTTAACTCATGTCATGCTCTGCCTAAGTACCCCTCGGGCACACATGGTGGGTTGGCCACACGCGCCCAACAACACCTGGGCTGGCCCACTCTCTCTCGTCCCCTCACGCTAGTCGACCGATGATGTGTTCACATCGGTGTGACATTGCCTCCCCTGAAGCGCTGTGGCGACCGTAAACCCTGCGGAAGAGGATCGATCGCATAGGGAAGGAATTGGGAGGAAGCAGAGAAGTAGGTGAGAGCTAGGCGAAGAGGGATGAGAAGGTTCAGATCAATTTCCATACATGGTTAACTCATGTCACGCTCTGCCTAAGTACCCCTCGAGCACACATGGTGGGTGGCCACACGCGCCCAACAACACCACAGGCTGGCCCACTCTCTTCTCGTCCCCTCACGCTAGTCCAGCGATGGCGTGTTCACATCGGTGTGACATTTGCCTCCCCTTGAAACGCTGTGACGACCGTAAACCCTGCGGAAGAGGATCGATCGCCTGGGGAAGGAATTGGGAGGAAGCAGAGAGTAGGTGAGAGCTATCTGAAGAGGGATGAGAAGGTTCAGATCCAATTTCCATACATGGTTAACTCATGTCACGCTACTGCCTAAGTACCCCTCAGGCACACATGGTCGTTGGCCACACGCGGCCCAACAACAGCCTGGGCTGGCCCACTCTCTTCTCGTCCCCTCACGCTAGTCCACCGATGATGTGTTCAAATCGGGTGTGACATTTGCCTCCCCACACACGGTCGTTGGCCACACGCGGCCCAACAACACCCTGGGCTGGCCCACTCTCTTCTCGTCCCCTCACGCTAGTCCACCGATGATGTGTTCACATCGAGTGTGACATTTGCTCCCCTTGAAACGCTGTGACGACCGTAAACCCTGCGGAAGAGGATCGATCGCCTGGGGAAGGAATGGGGAGAAGCAGAGAAGTAGGTGAGAGCTAGGCGAAGAGGGATGAGAAGGTTCGGATCAATTTCCATACATGGTTAACTCATGTCACGCTACTGCCTAAGTACCCCTCAGGCACACATGGTCGTTGGCCACACGCGGCCCAACAACACCCTCGGTTGGCCCACTCTCTTCTCGTCCCCTCACGCTAGTCCACCGATGATGTGTTCACATCGGTATGACATTGCCTCCCTTGAAGCGCTGTGGCGACCGTAAACCCTGCGGAAGAGGATCGATCGCCTGAGGAAGGAATGGGGAGGAAGCAGAGAAGTAGGTGAGAGCTAGGCGAAGAGGAGATGAGAAGGTTCAGATCAATTACCATACATGGTTAACTCATGTCACGCTCTCGCCTAAGTACCCCTCGAGGCACACATGGTGGGTGGCCACACGCGCCCAACAACACCTGGGCTGGCCCTCTCTTCTCGTCCCCTCACGCTAGTCCACCGATGATGTGTTCACATCGGTGTGACATTGCCTCCCCTTGAAGCGCCAGTGACGACCGTAAACCCTGCGGAAGAGGATCGATCGCCAGGGAAGGAATTGGGAGGAAACAGAAGTAGGTGAGAGCTATCTGAAGAGGGATGAGAAGGTTCAGATCAATTTCCATACATGGTTAACTCATGTCACGCTCTCGCCTAAGTACCCCTCGGGCACACATGGTGGGTTGGCCACACGCATTAACAACAACACCTGGGCTGGCCCACTCTTCTCGTCCCCTCACGCTAGTCCACCGATGATGTGTTCACATCGGTGTGACATTGCCTCCCCACACACGGTCTTTGGCCACAGCCCAACAACACCACCTGGGCTGGCCCTCTCTTCTCGTCCCCTCACGCTAGTCCACCGATGATGTGTTCACATCGAGTGTGACATTGCCTCCCCTTGAAGCGCCAGGACGACCGTAAACCCTGCGGAAGAGGATCGATCGCCTGAGGAAGGAATTGGGGAGAAAACAGAGAAGTAGGTGAGAGCTAGGCGAAGAGGGATGAGAAGGTTCAGATCAATTTCCATACATGGTTAACTCATGTCACGCTCTCGCCTAAGTACCCTCGGGCACACACGGTCGTTGGCCACACGCCCCAACAACACCACAGGCTGGCCCTCTCTTTCTCGTCCCCTCACGCTAGTCCACCGATGATGTGTTCACATCGGTGTGACATTGCCTCCCCTTGAAGCGCCAGACGACCGTAAACCCTGCGGAAGAGCATCGATCGCCTGAGGAAGGAATTGGGAGGAAACAGAGAAGTAGGTGAGAGCTAGGCGAAGAGGGATGAGAAGGTTCAGATCAATTTCCATACATGGTTAACTCATGTCATACTCTTGCCTAAGTACCCCTCGGGCACACATGGTGGGTGGCCACACGCGCCCAACAACACCTGGCTGGCCCACTCTCTTCTCGTCCCCTCACGCTAGTCGACCGATGATGTGTTCACATCGGTGTGACATTGCCTCCCTTGAAGCGCCAGGCGGACCGTAAACCCTGCGGAAGAGGATCGATCGCATAGGGAAGGAATTGGGAGGAAGCAGAGAAGTAGGTGAGAGCTAGGCGAAGAGGGATGAGAAGGTTCAGATCAATTTCCATACATGGTTAACTCATGTCACGCTCTTGCCTAAGTACCCCTCGAGCACACATGGTGGGTTGGCCACAGCGCCCAACAACACCTGGGCTGGCCCACTCTCTTCTCGTCCCCTCACGCTAGTCGACCGATGATGTGTTCACATCGGTGTGACATTGCCTCCCTTGAAGCGCCTGTGGCGACCGTAAACCCTGCGGAAGAGGATCGATCGCAGGGAAGGAATTGGGAGGAAGCAGAGAAGTAGGTGAGAGCTAGACGAAGAGGGATGAGAAGGTTCAGATCAAATTTCCATACATGGTTAACTCATTTCACGCTCTCGCCTAAGTACCCTCGAGCACACATGGTGGGTTGGCCACACGCGCCCAACAACACCACAGGCTGGCCCACTCTCTTCTCGTCCCCTCACGCTAGTCGACCGATGATGTGTTCACATCGGTGTGACATTTGCCTCCCTTGAAGCGCTGTGGACGACCGTAAACCCTGCGGAAGAGGATCGATCGCCTGAGGGAAGGAATTGGGAGGAAACAGAGAAGTGAGAGCTAGGCGAAGAGGGATGAGAAGGTTCAGATCAATTTCCATACATGGTTAACTCATGTCACGCTCTCGCCTAAGTACCCCTCGGGCACACATGGTGGGTGGCCACACGCGCCCAACAACACCACAGGCTGGCCCACTCTCTTCTCGTCCCCTCACGCTAGTCGACCGATGATGTGTTCACATCGGGTGTGACATTGCCTCCCTTGAAGCGCTGTGGACGACCGTAAACCCTGCGGAAGAGGATCGATCGCCTGAGGAAGGAATTGGGAGGAAGCGAGAAGTAGGTGAGAGCTAGGCGAAGAGGGATGAGAAGGTTCAGATCAAATTTCCATACATGGTTAACTCATTTCACGCTCGCCTAAGTACCCCTCGAGCACACATGGTGGGTGGCCACAGCGCCCAACAACACCACTGGGCTGGCCCACTCTTCTCGTCCCCTCACTCTAGTCGACCGATGATGTGTTCACATCGGGTGTGACATTGCCTCCCCTTGAAGCGCTTTGTGACGACCGTAAACCCTGCGGAAGAGGATCGATCGCCTGAGGAAGGAATTGGGAGGAAGCAGAGAAGTAGGTGAGAGCTAGGCGAAGAGGGATGAGAAGGTTCAGATCAAATTTCCATACATGGTTAACTCATTTCACGCTCGCCTAAGTACCCTCGGGCACACATGGTGGGTGGCCACACAGCAACAACAACACCTGGGCTGGCCCACTCTCTTCTCGTCCCCTCACGCTAGTCGACCGATGATGTGTTCACATCGGTGTGACATTGCCTCCCCTTGAAGCGCCGTGGCGACCGTAAACCTGCGGAAGAGGATCGATCGCCTGAGGGAAGGAATTGGGAGAAGCAGAGAAGTAGGTGAGAGCTAGGCGAAGAGGGATGAGAAGGTTCAGATCAAATTTCCATACATGGTTAACTCATTTCACGCTCTCGCCTAAGTACCCCTCGAGCACACATGGTGGGTGGCCACACGCGCCCAACAACACCACTGGCTGGCCCACTCTCTTCTCGTCCCCTCACTCTAGTCGACCGATGATGTGTTCACATCGGGTGTGACATTTGCCTCCCTTGAAGCGCTGTGGACGACCGTAAACCTGCGGAAGAGGATCGATCGCCTGGGAAGGAATTGGGAGGAAGCAGAAAGTAGGTGAGAGCTAGGCGAAGAGGGATGAGAAGGTTCAGATCAAATTTCCATACATGGTTAACTCATTTCACGCTCTCGCCTAAGTACCCTCGAGCACACATGGTGGGTTGGCCACACGCATTAACAACACCTGGTGGCCCACTCTCTTCTCGTCCCTCACTCTAGTCGGCCGATGATGTGTTCACATCGGGTGTGACATTTGCCTCCCTTGAAGCGCTGTGGCGACCGTAAACCCTGCGGAAGAGGATCGATCGCCTGAGGGAAGGAATTGGGAGGAAAGAGAAGTAGGTGAGAGCTAGGCGAAGAGGGATGAGAAGGTTGAGATCAAATTTCCATACATGGTTAACTCATTTCACGCTCTTGCCTAAGTACCCCTCGGGCACACATGGTGGGTTGGCCACACAGCGCCCAACAACACCACAGGTGGCCCACTCTCTCTCGTCCCCTCACTCTAGTCGACCGATGATGTGTTCACATCAGGTGTGACATTGCCTCCCCTTGAAACGCCAGTGACGGTAGTAAACCCTGCGGAAGAGGATCGATCGCACAGGGAAGGAATTGGGGAGGAAACAGAGAAGTAGGTGAGAGCTAGACGAAGAGGGGATGAGAAGGTTCAGATTTAATTTCCATACATGGTTAACTCATTTCACGCTACTGTCTAAGTACCCCTCAGGCACACATGGTCGTTGGCCACACGCGGCCCAACAACACCCTGCGCTGGCCCACTCTCTTCTCATCCCCTTACACTAGTCCACCGATGATGTGTTCACATCGGGTGTGACAAGCGCAAAAGAGGTGAGACAGCTTAGGTGTAAGCTTGACTTGTCTCGTCCTTCCTCTTCTTCTCCGAGTCCCGTTCCCCACACCTGCGACTATAGTCCTCAATCGAAATCTGTTTGTGTAAGTAATCCCGCTCTCTTTTTACACGTTTAATCCGGTGCTTCGCTTCTCATCCCTGACTACAAATGTCTTGTGCTTGCTTCAACTACAGGCGGAGATCAATGTTCCAATTTACCAGTGCTTGGCTACCGGCGGTGCTCCGGTATATTGCCGCGTGGCTTCAGGCGGCGGCGGCGGCGGCGGCCGCGGCAGCGGATAAACTGGATGCTGCGTCGCTCTCGCTTCAGGGGACGGCGATGGATTATGCTGTTACTGTTTCGCTTGGCCCTCTCCACCGGCCGCTCCATTTATTGCAGGCTACCAGAAACAATCTGCCAGATGGGGTTAGTGAGAGCAAGGTCCGGCGCCTGGAAGTAGATCTGGAGACACTGTTCACCGAGCTCAAGGTCGTGTCGGAGGCGGACGACCCAAGCTTCACGGCCAGGTGCTGGATGAAGGAGGTGCGGGAACTCCGCTACGACGCAGAGGACTTCTTCAACGAGGTCCCGCGCTCCTCCGCCGACGCCGGCAGAAGCGCTCTTCACACCGCCATCCTTTGGATTCCCTGTAAGCTGAAGCGGCGGCGCCAAGTTGCAGAAGCTTTCTCAGATCTGCAGGCCCGTGCCAAGGACGCGAGTCGTAGACGCCAAAGTTTCCAGCTTGGTCCAGCAGCCATCAAACCTGGATTTGGGCAAGCCCGATCCGATGTCAGCCGCTCAAAGCGCCTCCAACTTATTGGCCTTGAGGAGTCAATGGACAAGCTTGTCAAAATCCTGGCTTTGGACGACCAAGAGATTGCAGAGCTGCTGGCTTTTGACAGTGAAGTTACAGAGCAACAAGTTCAGGTGGTACCTATCTTTGGATCTGCAGGTGTTGGCAAGACGACACTTGCCAGGACCTTCTATCATAACTTCGGAGGGAAATTCCAGTGCCAAGCTTTCGTGCGGTTGTCGCGAAATCCAGATGTGAGGAGGATGCTTTCCAGCATGCTCTCACAAATCAACGCACCACCGGTCCATGGCTTTCCTGATGTGCAGGACCTTATTGACCATGTCAGAGAATATCTGCAATGCAAGAGGTATATATTCTATATCTTTTAACTGGACAAATGGTGCATTGTTGAAAAACAATGATAAATGTCTTAAGGCACCGTAATAAAGTTTAGACGCTGTTTGGGATTTGCATTTCTGAAATAATGAAGTTTTTCAATTTTCTGTAGAATTTTCCATTGTTCGTGAATTTTCATTACAGTAATTCAATGAATTGGGAAAAATAAACCGGAAATTTCCTTTCCAACACATCTCACTGGAGGGAAGAATGAACCTATAAGAGAGTTATAAGAGATCTTGATGGTTGTTACAGATGTACATGTACCTAGAGCAATACAAAATGTGCTAAATAGTTTCAATCAGAGACATTCTAGGATATAGTATTTCTTACTTTAAGGTTACTAACAATAGTGCCAATTGCTTCTTTAAATTTATGGTCCAAATTATTTGTTTTATCTTGGCCATGCTTCTGTTTTTTTGTTCTTTCTGTGTCAGCTTGACAAAACATGTTTATTGTGAATAAAATCTGCAGATACTTGATTGTAATTGATGACTTATGGGCCTCTGCAACATGGGATATTATTAGCCGTGCTTTTCCTGATGGTGATTGTTGCAGCAGAATAATAGTAACCACGGAAATCGAGGATGCAGCATTGGCATGCAGTAGGTATCAGTCTAAGTACATGTATGAGATGAGTCCTCTTAATGGTGATCAGTCAAGACAGTTATTCCTCAGTAGAGTTTTTGGGTCTGAAAATGGTTGTCCTCCAGATTTTGAAGAAGTTACATGTGAGATCATCCGGAAATGTGGAGGTTTACCATTAGCAATTGAAAATATGGCCAGCATGTTAGCATGTCAACTAAACGTCGATCAATGGAAGCACATACTAGATTCTTTACCCTGTATTTTGAGTTTGAGGACAGACCCTAGTTCAGAAGGGTTGAAAGAAGTTCTGAACATTATTTATGATAATCTTTCACCATATTTAAAGACATGCTTGCTATATCTTATCATGTATCCAGAGGGCAACAGTATCAGCAAGCAAGAGTTAGTGAAGCAATGGGTAGCTGAAGATTTAATCGATGAGGGGCCAAACAGAGAGAATACTGCCCGGGATTATTTTGATGAGCTTGTCAGTAGAGGAATGATCCAACCTCTAGACAGAAATTATAATGATGAGGTGTTGACATGTACAGTACACCACATGGTACTAGATCTTATTAGGTTCAAATCTCTGGAGGAGAATTTCATCATTAATGTGAGCTGTTTTCACACAATTCCAGGTCTTCCCGACAAGGTTCGTCGACTCTCTGTTCAGTTCAGTGGTGCAAAATGTGCAGATATACCGGCAGACTTTATGATGACTCAAGTTAGATCGCTTGTTTATTTTGGTTTCTATAACTGTGTACCTTCCACTGTGGAATATAAGCTCCTTCGAGTTCTGATTCTTCATATCTGGGCTGATCAAAGCAAAATATTTGACCTCACTAGAATTAATGAACTGTTTCAGCTGAGATACCTGAAAATTGATTGCAACATCACTGTCCATCTGCCAGATGAGATTCGGCAGCTAAAATTGTTGGAGACACTGGAATTGCATGCACCAGTAAATGATATGCCATCGGATATTAGTTGCTTGCCATTACTTCGCACTCTGGGCTATTTTGATCTCAGCAAGAACACAATAGAGAATGTACAGAGCCTTGGCGAGCTTAACAATCTCGAAGACCTTCATCTCACTTGGGCTAACATTGCACAGCCTGATAATCTGAAGAACAATATGCAATGCTTGGGCACAATTCTCTGGAAACTCAGCAACCTCAAGTCTTTAACTCTAGTACCTGCAGCCTCCTATCATGCAGATGTTCTGGACGATGCCGGTGGTCCAAGTGTGGGTATTTCTGGTGATGTCTTGAGCAGTGTGTCCTCTCCTCCGGCCCTTCTTCAGAGGCTTGAGCTGTCAGGGCGCTGTTGCATCTTTTCCAGCCTACCTGAGTGGACCAAAGAACTTGGCAATCTCTGCAGTTTAAAGATTGCAGTTAGGAAGCTGTTGAGGAAAGATATTGATATCCTCAAAGGATTGCCTGCCCTCATGGCTCTCTCGCTGTACGTCTGGACTGCTCCTATTGGGAAAGTCGTCTTTGATAATGAGGGATTCTTGGTTCTCAAATACTTCAAGTTCACATGTGCTGCCCCATGCGTGGAATTTCTGATAGGGGCAATGCCTAGTGTCCGGGAGCTGAAGCTAGCATTCAATGCTAATAGGATGGAGCAATACCCCCAGATAGTTCCTGGTTTAGAGTACTTGATAGAACTTAGAGAGATCACTGCAAAAGTTGGGGGCTCTGGTGCTGATGAATCTGACAGAAGGTATGCAGAGTCGGCATTGAATGACGCCGTTGCCAATCATCCATGCACTCCTATAATCAGAGTACAATGTGTAGAACAACATGGGATACAAGAGGAATTGCTTGATCCTCTTCCAGAACTTCTTATTTCCACTCCAAGCACACAAACACAAATGAGATATGGAGAGCAGGATGAAGGAATTGATAGATCAGTTGAATTGATAAATCCTGTTCCTGAACTTCTTTCCACTCTGAGCACAGCAACACGAACAAGGGACGTAGTGCAGGGTGAACAAATAGAAGGATCGAAGGAGGTTGTGACACAAGAACAAGAACACCGGATTCTGGAAGAACAACACGAGATACAAGTGGAATTGCTTGATCCTCTTGCTGATCTCCGTATTTCCACTCCAAGCACAGAAATACAAACCAGAGATGGAGGACACAATGGAGGAATAGAGAGATCAAGGGAGGTGCTGTCACAAGATCATCTTTCCGAACTTCTTTCCACCTCAAACACACAAACACAAATGAGAGATGGAGTTCACGGTGAACTAATAAAAAGATCGATGGAGATCCTAATACATGAACATGGACACTTAACTCTGGAAATTCAAGAGGAATTGCTTGATCAACCTCCTTCCACTCCAAGCAGACAAACACACACAAGAAATCAAGTGCAGGATGGAGAAATAGAGAGATCGATGGAGGTGTTGACACAAGAGCAAGAAGAGTATACCCTGGAAAAGCAACACGAGATGGAAGACGGGGTGGAGGATGTACAAATAGGGAGATCGATGGAGGTGGTGGAACAAGAACACAATACTCTGCAAAAACAGCACGGGATTGAAAAGGAATTGCTTGATCCTCTTCCTGAACCTTCTATTCCAAGCACTCCAAGCACACAGACACAATCGGTAAATAGAATGCTCAACAGAGGAATTGGGAGATCGATGGAGGTGGTGAGCGCTTCCCAGGGCACGTTGGGACCCCTACTGGAGAAGCTCAATGTTTTGCTCGCCAATGAGCATGGCGGCTCGAAGGGGGTCCGCCGTGAAATCCGCTCCCTCAAATCTGAGCTGACGACCATGCATGCCACGATGAGAAAGTACACGTGGCTAGAAGATCCAGATGTCCAGGTGAAGGCATGGCTATCGTTGCTGAGGGAGTTTTCCTATGATGCAGAGGAATGCATCGATGAGTTCATTCACCAGCTCGGCAATGGCAGCCGTCACAGCGGATTCAAACAGTTCTTCCGCAAGACTGCTCGCCAGCTGAAGACGCTTGGATCTCGGCGCGGAATCGCAGAAAAGCTCGATGATCTGAAAATCCGTGTCAAGGAGTTGAAAGAGCTCAAGAATAGTTACAACCTGGATGATTTTGCTTGCATCGCATCTTACAGCGTGGATCCCCGGTTGTCTGCTCTTTTTGCTGAGAATGCACACCTTGTGGGCATTGATGGTCCAAGAGATGATCTTGCCAAGTGGATGGTTGAAGTAGGAAACAACTCGGCCAAGCATCATCGTAGGGTGTTATCTATTGTTGGGCTTGGTGGATTGGGAAAGACAACACTAGCGAATGAGGTCTATCGCAAGACTGAAGGGCACTTTGATTGTCAAGCTTTTGTATCAGTCTCCCAAAAACCGAATATAAAGAGAATTATTAAGGACTTGATCTCTCAAGTGTCTTCCCATGGATTCATGGAAGATATTGACATTTGGGACGAAAAGAGATTAATTGCAGAGCTAAGAGGACTGCTACAAGATAAGAGGTAATTTCAGCCCATGCTCTCCTGCAACACATGTCTCATATATCATGCATAGTTTTTATTAATTTTGACAGTAGTTACTGCTTCCCATGGCATTACTTGTTAGTTTTTACATCATGCCCTGTGCAGTACTATAACGTCCAAAAGATGAGTACAGTATTGTGCACACCTAGCTAGTGAGTTATCGCCAATAGCTTCCTTCCGGAAGATGGCTAAAAAATGCAGTGTCAGGAATGTTATGAAAGTATGCATAGCCAAATAACCAACAACTACTCCATCTATTCTCGTCCTCTTGATAATATTACCTTGATTACTCTGCACTTATAATCAGAGGTAAAAAGAGAAAAAAAAAAAGGCATGAGATCAGTGTTGGTTATAAACATTAAACAGTTATGCAAAAAAATTAAATGAACTACATTCCATGACTCAGGTATGTGGAAGATTAGAGGTGAGCCATATTGTTTATCAACTATGTTGTCCACCATTCTGCATCATCTTTGGCTCTTGAGTGCATGCAACTCAATAGTAACTACTCCCTCCGTCCCATAATATAAGAGCGTTTTTGACACTAGTCTAGTGTCAAAAACGCTCTTATATTATGGGACGGAGGGAGTATATTAATTAGTTATCAAATGATGTTGCGAACTTCAGTTAAGTGAATGCAATACTGATGTACACATACAATTGGATATGGAAATATAAGGAACAATAGCGTGATGCCCTTATAACTAGTTGAGTACCCATTGGAGTTTTATGGAATGTTTAGCTCTTCTGTCGGAGTTACTTATCACAATAAATTGACTCTGTTTTCCAATACTTATTAGGTATCTCGTCGTCATTGATGATATATGGTCCATACAGGCATGGAACATTATCAACTCTGCTCTTCCAGAGAATAACTGTTCTAGCAGAATTATAACTACTACACGCATTATTGACATTGCAAGCTCATGCTGTATGGATCGAGATGACTGCATGTATAAAATGCAACCCTTAAGTGATTTTCATTCTAAAATAATGTTCTTCAGAAGGATTTTTGGGTCCGAGGATGTACCCGATATGCTGAAAGAAGTTTCAAATGAAATTTTGAAAAAATGTGGAGGCCTACCATTGGCAATTATCAGTATGTCTAGTTTATTGGTAAATAGACCAGCTAACAAAGAGGAGTGGGAAAAAGTCATAAGGTCAACTGGTTCTGCAAGTCTAGAGGGAATGAAGAGCATACTATGGCTTAGCTACAAGGATCTTCCAGATAATCTCAAGACTTGTTTGTTGTATTTAAGTAATTTTCCTGGGGGCTCTGTGATTGAGAGAGATAGGTTAGTGAGACGGTGGATAGCAGAAGGCTTCATCTCTGAAGAGCGTGGGCAGAATCAGCAAGAGGTCGCAGAGAACTATTTCTATGAGCTTATCAACAGAAGCTTAATCCAAGCAGTGGACATCTGCTATGATGGTAAGGTTCGTGCATGTCGAGTCCATGCCATGATGCTTGAACTCATTATTTCACGGTCAGCTGAAGATAATTTCGTCACGGTGATTGGTAGCGGGCAGACTGGGTTGGTAAATCACCATGGTTTTATTCGAAGACTATCTGTCCAGCACATTGACCAGAATCTTGCATCTGTATTAGCAAATGAAGATCTAAGCCATGTTCGCTCTCTAACAGTAACATCATCAACTTGCATTGAACACTTGCCTAGTCTTGCTATGTTTGAGCATTTGCGTGTACTAGATTTTGAAGGTTGTGATAGATTGGAAAACTATCATATGAAAAGTATGGACAGGTTATTCCAACTAAAGTACCTGAGCCTTAGGGGCACAGGGATATCACGTCTACCCTCAGAAGTTGTGATGTTACATAGTCTACAGACCCTAGATATTAGGGAGACACATGTAGAAGAGTTGCCAGCTGGAATTGTCCAACTTACCATGCTACAACATCTTATTGCTTCAACAGATTATGCAAGGGCTGGAATAAAGATACCAAATGGAATTGGGAATATGAGGAACTTGCGGGTATTGTTAGGCTATGGTATTAGCTCTGGTTCAGCTGGTGCTCTAAGGGAACTAGGTGACTTGACCAATTTGAGTGAGCTTGATGTAGAGTATGGGGAAATAGGATCTGAGTACAAGAGGCATGAAGAGGTGTTCCTCTCCTCATTGCGCAAGCTTGGTAGCTGTAAGCTACAGTCCTTCAGGATACAGAGGAGGTGCCCTGGTCTCGTTGAGTTCTTAGAATCTTGGTCTCCTCCGCCATTTTTCCTCCAAAGATTTGAGATGAGTGGTTGCTGCAGTTTCAGGTGTATTCCAAAGTGGATTTCACCAGCACTCACCAGTCTTGCATACCTAGAAATTAATGTACTGGAAGTAACGGAAAAGGATCTGCACATACTTGGAGAGATGCCTTCCTTGCTTTATCTGGGGCTAACATGCCAGTCATTCAGAAAAGAAAGGCTAGCTTTTCACGGCAGACGATTCCCATGTTTGAAGAAGTTTGTTTATGATGCTGTTGTATTACCATCGGGAAACCTTCTGTTTGAGGAAGGGGCACTGCCAATGCTCGAGGATCTTGACCTAGTCTACTGTGTGTCAATGGTGAATGCCCATGGATTCTGCTTGGGTATTCAGCACCTCCCACAACTGAAAAATGTGCGAGTTCGTCTCTATAAAGAGGGCGCAACATCTTCTGATATCACTTCTGCAGAAGTTGCTTTAAGGAATGAAGCAGATGCCCATCCCAACCATCCCACAGTAACTCTGATAGAACATGTCAAGAGAGTGGATTGTGGCTCTGAGGAATGTCCTAACAGAACCGTGACAGAGCTACTCTGAAGTTCCAGAACTAGTTGCCAATACAACTAAGCAAAAGGTATCAGTTATTTTTACCAAGTTTTTAGTGGCTCATGATTCCCCACAACAACTCTATTGCTTTCTCTATTATGTATTTTCCCCGTATCCATGAGAAACCTATTGCTCAATCACATGTTTATCCTTTCTAGGAAACTTAAATTTGTGGACTGGTGACAAGTGAGAGATGGCGTGCTGCTGCTCGTGTGGCTGGAACGACGTGGTACTGTCATAGAAGCTCGAACGAAGGGGCTGGCCTCGAAGGAGTATTTGCTACGTAATATTCAAGTTTGTTTATGGAACTACATATCGTTTTGCTTTCACTGGTTACTCTTTTCAAGAATCCAGCTCACTTCTTGGGGTGGAGCTTTGGTCTTCTTATTGGAGTACTTCGTTTCTGTTGTAAGCGTACTTAGTGACTTTGATCATCCGCTAATTTACGCTGAAACTGATGGGCTGATTGTTATTTTAGTCACTACTGTAATATCTGTTTGCTGATATCATCAAGCTTTCATGAGAATGCTGATTGAGCCAACGATGATATCGTCAAGTTGAGCTCAGTTTTGGGTTGGAAAATTTATTAAGCTGGATCACCTAGTTTGTTTGTTTGATTGTTGAGAGGTATTGGTCCTCCTTCAGGTAAGCACTGGGTCTTTATCGAGAAAAGGTAAGCACTGGGTGAAGTATGTATGTGATTTGTGACTCTGAGTTACCTTGTTTCTTTCCATGCCGTTTTAACATTTCAAACGTGCTTCGGTCAGCAGCGAAGCATTGGTCGGTTTGGTCTTACTCATGGCGGGGGATTCGAAGATGGGTGCGCCGAGTTCGTGTTCTGACCATCATTTTGCAATCCTCAACTGTGCAAAAGAAAAAAAAAAGTCTTACTTTCGTGCCTATAAATGTGCATTTAGCACAAAACTGGAGCGGGGCAGCTTGTTCTGACTTCAACATGTTTTTTTGACCTCTTATTGGCGTCATTTGCCATTGCCATACCCCTTCATAAATTATGATAATCTTGATTCCCAGTATCAGAATCCAACACCAAGACAACATGTTGAAACAGAATAGAGTGGCTGCAATCCTGGCAACTAATGAACGAATGCTCCTCCTGATCCCATTTTTCAATTCAACTCATATAGTTGAACTTCTTTGATTAGGTTAAGTATAAACAAAAGGAGCCCAGTGACTCGGTTCTAACATTTGGTTCTTTGATTAGGTTAAGTATAAACAAAAGGAGCCCAGTGACTCGGTTCTAACATTTGGCATTAGAGTTGAGAGTGGCATTCAACTCTGGCATTGCGGACCCAAGCTGTACTGACGCCGTGGGCGACACTGGCTGAGGGTACTCTCACCATCCTAGACTTGCTCAACAACATTCTCCTCAAGCTGTGAGGCGACGCCATTGGCGCTGGAGGTAGCCGCCACACCATGTGTGCCGGAAGGCACCATTCTGGAGCACTTGATTGAGCATCTCCTTGAGATGCTCCGGCGTGCCCTTGCCCGCCGCGCAAACCCAAACGCGCATAGGGAACAGGCGGCGCACATCGCCGTGATTGAACACCTGGTGGGCAAGAAGAGTCTTGCTCTTGCCCAAGCCAGGGAAGCCGACGACGGAGATCACCCTGAGCTTCCCCTCCGACGGCGTCCCAGGCTCCCGCACGAGCTCAAGAAGCTCCCCGAGGGGATCGTCCATCCCCACGGCCGCCGCTGTCACCGGAGCACCGCACCGTGCGGCGGGGACCGACGCCGCGCCGCCGTCTGGGATCGTCGTCTCCTCCTCGATGTAGCGCTTGAGCCGGCGGTGAATCTCCTCGGATCTGGCCTTGAGCTTGCGGATCTTGAGGGAGAACCAGGTGCGGGTGAACACCGTGTTCTTGGAGACGCGAGCGGAGCGGCGGAGGAAGCCGGCGGCATCTCCTGCCGCAGGAAGCGGTCGACGCAGTCCTCGATGTCGAACGCGAAGCGCGTCAGGTCGTGGATCCACGCCGCCCGCAGGTGGCTCGTGTCCCTGCCGCCGGTCTTCTTGCGGTGGTCTTGGATGGCGGCCTCGATGTACCTGAGCTCCGACTGGATGGACCGGACGTCCCTGCTCCCGCCCAGCGCCGACAGGGCCTTGGGCAGCGTGGTCTTCAGCAGCGCGCCGATTATCGCCGCCTCCATCGCTCTCCCTTTCCTTGGCCGGGGGTCACCGGCACGGTCAATGGGTAGCTAGCTAGCGGGGGAGTGTGGCCGGAAGGGATGGGGATGAGAATGGATGGGGAGGGGAAACCACCCCGCAACACTCAGGTCAACGAGTCAATGCTAACAAAATCAGTGCTCCAAAGTATGAGCACTAATTTTTCTTTTTTTGTCTGATATTATTTCATCATGATATTTTGCAAGAATATATCACTAATATTTTTTCACTATAAAAGTTTCGGAAAAATACAAGCACTAGTGTCAAGTTTCAGACTTGAATCCTGGTGGATTGGTTCCACCACAAAGAACCTAACTATGTGTGCTAGGCTCAGTTTGTCGTCATGATATTTCACAAGTACGAACGAAAAACAGTTTAAACAGCAGCTCAGCACGTTATACGAACGAAAAAGAATTTGTCTAGTTTATATTTAGATGTTTTTTAAGAATGTTACATTTAAGCTCCCATAAATAACACAGCAACAAGGAATAAAAAAACCCGAGACAAAAAAATAAACCACAAACATAGTGGACACAAGGTTAGATGTGACATAATTATGTCACATCTAGATCACTAGTAGAAAAGGGCCTATTGACCGGTTGGTGAGGGCCTTTAGTCGATTCATGAGCCGGGACTAAAGGGTCGATCTTATCTACTGCCCTTTAGTCTCGGTTCAATCCAGGCAATCGGATGATGGGCCTCCACGTGGCTTTGTCTTGTTGAGTCCAGCGGGAGGGCCTTTGGTCCCGGTTGGTAGCACCAACCGGGACAAATAAACATCCACGCGTCGACATTTACGTACTGGGGTTTTGTTTTTTTCTAAAGGGGGGGGTTGGGGTTTTGGAGGTTAATTTAGGTGTTTCATATATTGTGTTAGCTAGCTAATTAATAGAGAGAAGTGTCCTCTCTTTTGTCCGTGCTTAGTCGACGCTACGTACTATACATACGTATAGAGAGGACTAGCTAGACACGCTAGCTAGCTAGTAAGCAAGCGAAGGAAGCAGAAGATCGTCATGAACATATATGCATACGGAGGAAGTGATATCGACCACCTCTCCTTCTCCGAGAGAGTGGTCGAACAACAAGTTCTCGTATATCTATCCGACACTACCGGCTACATATATACAATAATTATCTTTTACAAAATAATCTCTAACATACGGACACGTGGTCCACATAGTATTCTTCGTCTTGACGATCACGTGGTCAAGAAAGAATGCCGCCAATTCCTATTGAATTGCTCATGAGCGATCTGGTGCTAGGAGTTCATCCCGCATATGAAACATCTAATTTTAAGAAGGGGGTCAATACATATATATATATATGAATGAATGAAACTCAACACAAATGATGGTAATAAAATAAAATTGTGAATATTGTTATTTACGCACTTCATATTGTTTGTCGAGTAGCCCGCTCACGGGTAGTGTGGCGGATGGACTCATAAATGTAGTATCCACAGAAATCATTCCCTTGTTCCTGCCACAACCACTTTACAAGAAATAGAGGTCAATCAAACTGATAATTAGCAAGCATGTTAAATGGTGTTGATGAAACTAGGGCTTGAATCACTAGGAGATCGTGGAATATGCTACTATAGTACTTACTTTCGGTGTCTAAATTGCAGCTTCTTGGCAGTCCGGAGCTTTTTGGTGAATTTTCTCCAAACCCTGCCATACAAAGAAAACAATTACTTGATATCAGAAATGAACAAAGTTGCTGATATGGTGGATAATGATCGATTTAACTTACTTCTCGAGCATTTCAGTCATGTCCGCATACTCCTTGGGATCTTTTCGTTTGGAGTCTAAGACAGTTACTACTCCCTGCTCAAACTTAATCTCTAGGAGAATATAGTGGTACCTGCGAACGCATGCATAACTCATCAATATTACATTACTATAACCTGGACTAATAAGGAAAACCGAATATGCCACAAGACAGTAACACTCACTTGAAGTTGTAAGGAAAGAGTATTATATCTTTGTGTTCATTTATTGCCAACGATTGTAGCAAGTTGGCCTCGGTATTTTTGGCATGAAATTCAACCTCAGTTGCATCTATGAAATATGTGTTAATGAACCCAATATCACCCACTTGTCTTTTCTTCAATTCGGCGATCTTCAATCTGCATAATATAGTGAGGATAATTATGAATACATGCAATGAAAGAGCTGAGTTATATAGAGACTTAATGACAGAAGTAGTACTACTTACAGACGATAGCAGGTGACCGTTGCTTTATCGAGGGCCAATTGATTGAAAACTGATAGAACTCCTCAAATGGAATATGCAACAGTTCAATTCCAACGAGGTCATGCTCCTTTTAACTCTCACATACAAAGTACTCCTCCCTCGGACTCTCTGCAGGTTTTCATGTACCATCATGCAATCTTAGCATCATCGTTGATAGAGATCTTTCATCTTTGACGAGAGGCTTCCCGTACTCTTATCTTTGTATCTGCACCTCCAAGAAATCATAATGTACATCGTCAGGCAGGTAATCTTCAGATTGCCATAACGGGCACCATCCTCGGATCGACGATGTCGCTAGCAGGCACCTTGAGCGAGGGGCACGATTGCTTCGCTTGTTCGCCGAGCTGGGCAATTTGTTTCCCAGCTCATCGTTCTTTCATTCTTTGATCACTTTTAGTACTTCCCGACCTCTCCGCTTCGGCAAATGCCTTCCCAATAATGCGCTCATAGTTGCCTTTCGGCGAAGACTTGGGTGGTTTTGTCGAGGCGGCGAGTCGCTTCGCTTTCACGGATCTACCTTCTTCTCCGGAGGTGGATGTCTCTTTGCTTTCAACCCTTCAAACCAGTCATCCACTTGATCTGCGCGATCTTGGCGTTTTCCTCCTCGGTCCTCTCGTCAGGTAACTTCTGGAGTCTTGAGAGAAGGACCGAATCTATCTCCTCCGCCTTTGGCTGTCTTGCTAGACGCCGCGCAGCGAGCGAAGCAGATGTCTTCTTTTCTTGCTTACGAGGCGGAGGAGAAGGAATCGACGCCGCCGGAGCAGCCGGAGCGGGCGGCGGTCTGTTCCGCCCTTGCCGACGAGGCGGAGAAGGAGGAGGCTGGCTGCTCGGGCGCGCGGTGCAGGCGGAGAAGGAGGCGGAGTGCCGCCACGCCGCCAAGAAGGAGCCGGCCGAGTGCCCCGATCGTCACTCGCCAGAGGAGGAGGCGGAGTGCCCTGACTCGCGGGAGGAGGAGGAGGAGGCGGAGGCGTCCAGTTCGGAAGGTTGATGAGATCCTTCCGCCATAGGCATGGAGTCTTGAGCGAAACCCAGCCGATACTCCCTTCACCGGTAGGGTGGTCAAGCCGAGGTCCTCAAATCCCTCCGTTATTTCATCCACCATCACCTTAGCATATCATACGGAATCGGCGGCGGTGAAAAGTTGAGTCGGTTTAGTAGGATAAACAGAGCCAACAGCCGCCTTGACCTTCAAATTGCTCCATTGCGCCATAAGGTGGCAATCTTGAGACTCGTGATAGCATCCACGGATAGCTGGCAGGAGCCGTCAAGGCATGCTCCGGTGAAGCAGCTCGGTGGAAGCCACGCTTCTTCTCGGCCGAGATGGCGGGGTAGCTTTGGGGAAGCTTGGCGGTCGTTTGCTCCGTTCTTCTTCTCGTTCCTCTAGCCCCATTACCCTTTAGTGCAGCGCTTGCATTTGGCTCTGCTCGGTTTCTTCCTCCTCTTATGGGTTTTCTAACCCCTGCGTCCGAAATCCAGCCTTCCACGAAGCGGAACTGGCGTGCCTCGTGTCCGTCCGGGATGCTCGAGATTCGAGGGCCATTGTGAGCTCGTCCTTCTCCTGTGGAATGAACTTCCCTTGTTGCGCTGCTTTGATATATTGCTTGAGCCTCTTGACTGGTATGTCAAGTTGATCGTCCGTCCAAATGCACTTCCACGATCACAGGGTCCAAGGTTCCGCCAGCCGAAGAACCAAGTCCGCAACAGTGCAGCGATTCATTGTCTCTGGTTCGATCCCTTTATCAAGCGAGATCATTCTCAGCCTTGGCCCACTTAGGCGGGCTATGAGGTAGGGACCTGACCCGTGCGATGGTGAAGCTTCTTCTTCGCAGCATTTTGCTTGTTTGTCGCCGACATCTTTTACTCTTTTCCGATGTCACTGTGGGCCACAAATGCGGGCGATCATCTCGATCTTCTCATATTTGCCCTTGAATTCTGGTGTCTCTTTTTATCGACAAACTTATTCAGGTCTTTCTTCCAATTCCTGAATAGGTCTACCATCTTCTTAAGAGCAAAAGACTTGATTAATGGCTCTATAACTGGCTTCTCCGGATCATCCTCTGGCGGTAGGGTGAAATTTGACTTCAGCTCAGTCCAAAGATCATTTTTCTGCAGATCATTGACATAAGACACCTCAGGGTCTTTGTTCTTAGGCTTATACCATTGCTGGATGCTGATTGGGGTCTTGTCCCTAACCAGAACCCCGCACTGAGCAACAAATGCCTTCTTTGTCCGGATGGGTTCAATCGGTTGGCCGTCGCGCGCGGTTTCTATGATCTCAAACCTTTCATCCGAGCTCAACTTTTTCTTTGGGCCTCGTCTCCTTACCGAAGTTGTGCTCGATCCGGAGGGCTAGAAAAAGGAAGAAAGACGAGACTTAATTAATATGTGTACATACCAAAACAATGAATGCATCAATTAGCTAGTCAGCACAGGCTTAACTAATATATATACCTGGCCGGACTCAGTTTGGTGATCACCGGAGCCGTCCTCACGGTCTACTTCTTCACCCTCTCCTTCTTCCACCGTCATTGGGTCATCGGAGCCATCATAATCATAGCCAGCTGCTTCTTCACCCTCTCCTTCCAGACCATCGGTGTCGTTGAGAAACATCATTGAGTTGACGACATCACTTCCTTCTGTGATTATGTCCCTCAACAACGCTTCTTGTTCTTCGTCTCGGGGCAGGGTGTCCATAGTTTCTACAAATATTTACAACATGGCAATTATTATTCAAACATGGCAGATATGGATATATTAGTGGCAAACATAGAACTAGCTAGCTAATCACAATAAGGAATCATATTAATTAGTGGCCTCGACGCTGCTTCTCTAGGGTTTCGGGTGGCCTGGACAACGCTTCAAGGGTTAGGGGGTGGCCTCGAGAACGCTTCAAGGAGGGGGTAATATCGACCCCCCCCCCCCGTGTTGAAGCTATCGGTGAAGGAAATATGCCCTAGAGGCAATAATAAAGTTATTATTTATTTCCTTATATCATGATAAATGTTTATTATTCATGCTAGAATTGTATTAACCGGAAACATAATACATGTGTGAATACATAGACAAACATATAGTCACTAGTATGCCTCTACTTGACTAGCTCATTAATCAAAGATGGTTATGTTTCCTAACCATAGACATGTGTTGTCATTTGATTAATGGGATCACATCATTAGGAGAATGGTGTGATTGACATGACCCATTCCGTTAGCCTAGCACTTGATCGTTTAGTATATTGTTATTGCTTTCTTCATGACTTATACATGTTCCTGTAACTATGAGATTATGCAACTCCCGTTTACCGGAGGAACACTTTGGGTCCTACCAAACGTCACAACGTAACCGGGTGATTATAAAGGAGTACTACAGGTGTCTCCAAAGGTACATGTTGGGTTGGCGTATTTCGAGATTAGGTTTTGTCACTCCGATTGTCGGAGAGGTATCTCTAGGCCTTCTCGGTAATACACATCACATAAGCCTTGCAAGCATTGCAACTAATAAGTTAGTTGTGAGATGATGTATTATGGAACGAGTAAAGAGACTTGCCGGTAACGAGATTGAACTAGGTATTGGATACCGACGATCAAATCTCGGGCAAGTAACATACCGATGACAAAGGGAACAACGTATGTTGTTATGCGGTTTGACCGATAAAGATCTTCATAGAATATGTAGGAACCAATATGGGCATCCAGGTTCCGCTATTGGTTATTGACCGAGAATAGTTCTAGGTCATGTCTACATAGTTCTCGAACCCGTAGGGTCCGCACGCTTAACGTTACGATGACAGTTTATTATGAGTTTATAAGTTTTGATGTGCGAAGTTTGTTGAAGTCCCGGATGTGATCACGGACATGACGAGGAGTCTCGAAATGGTCGAGACATAAAGATCGATATATTGGAAGCCTATGTTTGGACTTCGGAAAGGTTCCGGATGAAAACGGGATTTTTCCGGAACACCGGGTTACGGAACCCTCCGGGGTCAATGGGCCTTGATGGGCCATAAGGGAGAAGAGGAGGGCCGGCCAGGGCAGGCCGCGCGCCCCCTCCCCCTCTAGTCCGAATAGGACAAGGAGAGGGGGGGCGACGCCCCCCTCCCTCTTCCCCCTTCCCCAAGACCTAATCCAACTAGGAAAGGGGGGGGGGGAGTCCTACTCCCGGTGGAGTTTAGGCGAAGCCTGCGCGGTGGAGCATCATCATCGTCCCACGCCGTCGTCTTGTGGAACTCATCCCCGCGCTTTCTTTGGATCGGGCCCGGGATCGTCATCGAGCTGAGCGTGTCTGAACTCGGAGGTGCCGTGCGTTCGGTACTTGGATCGGTCGGATCGTGAAGACGTCGACTACATCAACAGCGTTGTTATAACGCTTCGCTTCACGGTCTCACAGTGCGTGGACATACACTCTCCCTCTCGTTGCTATGCCATCACCATGATCTTGCGTGTGCGTAGGAAATTTTTGAAATTACTCGTTCCCCAACAAAGGTATCGAGCCTGGTTTTATGCGTTGATGTCATATGCACGAGTAGAACACAAGTGAGTTATGGGCGATATAAGTCATACCGCTTACCAACATGTCATACTTTGGTTCAGCGGTATTGTGAGATGAAGCGCCCGGACCGACATTACGCCAGACGCTTCGCGAGACTGGTTTCACCGCTTGAGCACTCGTTGCTTAAAGGTGACCGGCGGTGTCTGTCTCTCTCACTTTAGTTGAACCGAGTGTGGCTACGCCCGGTCCTTGCGAAGGTTAAAACAGCACCAACTTGACAAACTATCATTGTGGTTTTGATGCGTAGGTAAGAACGGTTCTTGCTCAGCCCGTAGCAGCCACGTAAAACTTGCAACAACAAAGTAGAGGACGTCTAACTTGTTTTTGCAGGGCATGTTGTGATGTGATATGGTCAAGACGTGATGCTATATTTTATTCTATGAGATGATCATGTTTTGTAACCGAGTTATCGGCAACTGGCAGGAGCCATATGGTTGTCGCTTTATTGTATGAAATGCAGACGCCATGTAATTGCTTTACTTTATCACTAAGAGGTAGCGATAGTCGTAGAAGCAATAATTGGCGAGACGACAACGATGCTACGATGGAGATCAAGGTGTCGCGCCGGTGACGATGGTGATCACGACGGTGCTTCGGAGATGGAGATCACAAGCACAAGATGATGATGGCCATATCATATCACTTATATTGATTGCATGTGATGTTTATCCTTTATGCATCTTATTTTGCTTTGATTGACGTAGCATTATAAGATGATCTCTCACTAAATATCAAGAAGTGTTCTCCCGAGTATGCACCGTGGCGAAAGTTCTTCGTCTTTGAGACACCACGTGATGATCGGGTGTGATAGGCTCTACGTTCAAATACAACGGTGCAAAACAGTTGCACACGCGAATACTCAGGTCAAACTTGACGAGCCTAGCATATACAGATATGGCCTCGAGCACGGAGACCGAAGGTCGAACGTGAATCATATAGTAGATATGATCAACATAGTGATGTTCACCATTGAAACTACTCCATCTCACGTGATGATCGGACATGGTTTAGTTGATTTGGATCACGTAATCACTTAGATAACTAGAAAGATGTCTATCTAAGTGGGAGTTCTTTAGTAATATGATTAATTGAACTTAAATTTATCATGAACTTAGTACCTGATAGTATTTTGCTTGTCTATGTTTACTGTAGATAGATGGCTCGTCTTGTTGTTCCATTGAATTTTAATGCGTTCCTTGAGAAAGAAAAGTTGAAAGATGATTGTAGCAATTACGGACTGGGTCCGTAATCGAGGATTATCCTCATTGCTGCACGTAAGAATTACGTTCGGAAGCACCGCTGGGTGCCGAGCCTGCTGCTGATGCAACCGACGGCGTTAAGAACATCTGGCGAGCAAAGCTGATGACTACTCGATAGTTCGGTGTGCCATGCTTTACAGCTTAGAACCGGGTCTTCAACGACGTTTTGAGCGTCATGGAGCATATGAGATGTTCCAGGAGTTGAAGTTAATATTTCAAGCAAATGCCGGATTGAGAGATATGAGGTCTCCAATAAGTTCTATAGCTGCAAGATGGAGGAGAATAGTTACACAAGGTGAACACATACTCAAAATGTCTGGGTATAATAATCACTTGATTCAACTGGGAGTTAATCTTCCGATGATAGTGTCATTGACAGAATTCTTCAATCACGCCACCAAGCTACAAGAGCTTCGTGATGAACTATAATATGCAAGGGATGGACAAGTCTATTCCGAGCTCTTCGCAATGCTAAAAGCAGCGGAGGTAGAAATCAAAAGGAGCATCAAGTGTTGATGGTTAACAAGACCACCGGTTTCAAGAAAAGGGCAAAGGGAAGAAGAAGGGAACTTCAAGAAGAACAGCAAACAAGTTGCTGCTCAAGAGAAGAAACACAAGTCTGGACCTAAGCCTGAAACTGAGTGCTTCTCTGCAAGCAGATGGACACTTTGGCGGAACTGCCCCAAGTATTTGGCGGATAAGAAGGATGGCAAGGTGAACAAAGGTATATGTGATATACATGTTATTGATGTGTACCTTACTAATACTCGCAGATAGTACCTAGGTATTTGATACTGGTTACTGCTGCTAATATTTGCAACTCAAACAGGAACTACGGATTGCGAAGATTGGCTAAGGGGCGAGGTGACGATGCGCGTGGGAAATGGTTCCAAAGTCGACGTGATCGCGGTCGGCACGCTACCTCTACATCTACCATCGGGATTAGTTTTAGACCTAAATAATTGTTATTTGGTGCCAGCGTTAAGCATGAACATTATATCTGGATCTTGTTTGATGCGAGACGGTTATTCATTTAAGTCGAGAATAATGGTTGTTCTATTTATATGAATAATATCTTTTATGGTCATGCACCCTTGAAGAGTGGTCTATTTTTATTGAATCTCGATAGTAGTAATACACATATTCATAGTGTTGAAACCAAAAGATACAGAGTTGATAATGATAATGCAACTTATTTGTGGCACTGCCGTTTGGGTCATATCGGTGTAAAAGCGCTTGAAGAAACTCCATCTTGATGGACTTTTGGAATCACTTGATTATGAATCACTTGGTACTTATGAACCGTGCCTCATGGGCAAGATGACTAAAACGCCGTTCTCGGAACTATGGAGCGAGCAAAGGATTTGTTGGAAATCATACATACCGATGTTTGTGGTCCAATGAATGTTGAGGCACACGGCGGTATCGTTATTTTCTCACCTTCACACATGATTTGAGCAGATATGGGTATATCTACTTAATGAAACATAAGTCTGAAACATTTGAAAAGTTCAAGGAATTTCAGAGTGAAGTGGAGAATCATCGTAACAAGAAAATAAAATTTCTACGATCTGATCGTGGAGGAGAATATTTGAGTTCTGAGTTTGGTCTGCACTTGAAACAATGCGGAATAGTTTAGCAGCTCACGCCACCCGGAACACCACAACGAAATGGTGTGTCGAACGTCGTGTCGTGCTTTACTAGATATGGTGCGATCTATGATGTCTCTTACTGATTTACCGCTATCGTTTTGGGGTTATGCTTTAGAGACGGCCGCATTCACGTTAAATAGGGCACCATCAAAATCCGTTGAAATGACACCTTATGAACTATGGTTTAGCAAGAAACCAAAGTTGTCGTATCTTAAAGTTTGGGGCTGCGATGCTTATGTGAAGAAACTTCAACCAGATAAGCTCGAACCTAAATCGAAAATGTGTCTTCATAGGATACCCAAAAGAGACTATTGGGTACACCTTCTATCACAGATCCGAGGGCAAGATTTTAGTTGCTAAATTCGGATCCTTTCTAGAAAAGAGTTTCTCTCGAAAGAAGTGAGTGGGAGGAAAGTAGAACTTGATGAGATAATCAGTATCTGTTCCCTTATTGGAAAATAGTTCATCACAAGAACCGGTTCTGTGACAACTACACCAATAAGTGAGGAAGCTAATGATATTGATCATGAAACTTCAGATCAAGTTTCTCTTGAACTACGAGGTCAACTCGAGTAAGATCCGCACTGAGTGGTACGGTAATCCTATTCGGAAGTCATGTTACTTGACCATGGCGAACCTACAAACTATGAAGAAGCTATGGTGAGCCCAGATTCCATAAAATGGCTGGAAGCCATGAAATCTGAGATGGGATCCATGTATGAGAACAAAGTATGGACTTTGGTTGACTTGCCCGATGATCGGCAAGCCATTGAGAATAAATGGATCTTTAAGAAGAAGACCGACGCTGATGGTAATGTAACTGTCTATAAAGCTCGACTTGTTGCGAAAGGTTTTCGACAAGTTCAAGGGGTTGACTACGATGAGACTTTCTCACCCGTAGCGATGCTTAAGTCTGTCCGAATCATGTTAGCAATTGCTGCATTTTATGATTATGAAATTTGGCAAATGGATGTAAAACTGCATTCTTGAATGGATTTCTAGAAGAAGAGTTGTATATGATGCAACCAGAAGGTTTTGTTGATCCAAAGGGTGCTAACAAAGTGTGCAAGCTCCAGCGATCAATTTATGGTGCAGTGCTAGCCTCTCGGAGTTGGAATAAACGCTTTGATAGTGTGATCAAAGCATATGGTTTTATATGAGACTTTTGGAGAAGCCTGTATTTACAAGAAAGTGAGTGGGAGCTCAGAGCATTTCGATATTATATGTGGACGACATATTATTGATTGGAAATGATATAGAATTTCTGGATAGCATAAAAGGATACTTGAATAAAAGTTTTTCAATGAAAGACCTCGGAGAAGTTGCTTACATATTGGGCATCAAGATCTATAGAGATAGATCAAGACGCTTAATTGGACTTTCACAAAGCACATACCTTGATAAAGTTTTGAAAAAGTTCAAAATGGATCAGCAAAGAAAGGTTTTTACCTGTATTACAAGGTGTGAAATTGAGTCGACTCAATGCCCGACCACAGCAGAAGATAGAGAGAAAATGAAAGATGTTCCTATGCTTCAGCCATAGGCTCTATCATGTATGCAATGCTGTGTACCAGACCGACGATGCTTAGCAATAAGCTTGGCAGGAAGGTACCAAAGTAATCCAGAGTGGATCATCGGACAGCGGTCAAGAACATCCCGAAATACCGAAAAGGACTAAGGATATGTTTCTCGTATATGGAGGTGACAAAGAGCTAGTTGTAAATGGTTACGTCGATGCAAGCTTTGACACTGATCCGGACGATTCTAAATCGCAAACCGGATACGTGTTTTTATTAAACGGTGGAGCTGTCAGTTGGTGCAGTTCTAAACAAAGCGTCGTGGCGGGATCTACATGTGAAGCGGAGTACATAGCTGCTTCGGAAGCAGCAAATGAAGGAGTCTGGATGAAAGAGTTCATTTCCGATCTAGGTGTCATACCTAGTGCATCGGGACCAATGAAGATCTTCTGTGACAATACTGGTGCAATTGCCTTGGCAAAGGAATCCAGATTTCACAAGAGGACCAAGCATATCAAGAGACGCTTCAATTCCATTCGGGACCAAGTCCAAGTGGGAGACATAGAGATTTGCAAGATACATACGGATCTGAATGTTGCAGACCCGTTGACTAAGCCTCTTCCACGAGCAAAACATGATCAGCACCAAGACTCCATGGGTGTTAGAATCATTCTTGTGTAATCTAGATTATTGACTCTAGTGCAAGTGGGAGACTGAAGGAAATATGCCCTAGAGGCAATAATAAAGTTATTATTTATTTCCTTATATCATGATAAATGTTTATTATTCATGCTAGAATTGTATTAACCGGAAACATAATACATGTGTGAATACATAGACAAACATATAGTCACTAGTATGCCTCTACTTGACTAGCTCATTAATCAAAGATGGTTATGTTTCCTAACCATAGACATGTGTTGTCATTTGATTAATGGGATCACATCATTAGGAGAATGGTGTGATTGACATGACCCATTCCGTTAGCCTAGCACTTGATCGTTTAGTATATTGCTATTGCTTTCTTCATGACTTATACATGTTCCTGTAACTATGAGATTATGCAACTCCGTTTACGGAGGAACACTTTGGTGCTACCAAACGTCACAACGTAATCGGGTGATTATAAAGGAGTACTATAGGTGTCTCCAAAGGTACATGTTGGGTTGGCGTATTTGAGATTAGGTTTTGTCACTCCGATTGTCGGAGAGGTATCTCTAGGCCTTCTCGGTAATACACATCACATAAGCCTTGCAAGCATTGCAACTAATAAGTTAGTTGTGAGATGATGTATTACGGAACGAGTAAAGAGACTTGCCGGTAACGAGATTGAACTAGGTATTGGATACCGGCGATCAAATCTCGGGCAAGTAACATACCGATGACAAAGGGAACAACGTATGTTGTTATGCGGTTTACCGACAAAGATCTTCGTAGAATATGTAGGAACCAATATGGGCATCCAGGTTCCTCTATTGGTTATTGACCGAGAATAGTTCTAGGTCATGTCTACATAGTTCTCGAACCCGTAGGGTCCGCAAGCTTAACGTTACGATGACAGTTTATTATGAGTTTATAAGTTTTGATGTACCTAAGTTTGTTCGGAGTCCCGGATGTGATCACAGACATGACGAGGAGTCTCGAAATGGTCGAGACATAAAGATCGATATATTGGAAGCCTATGTTTGGACTTCGGAAAGGTTCCGGATGAAAACGGGATTTTTCCGGAACACCGGGGGGTTACCGGAACCCTCCCGGGGGTCAATGGGCCTTGATGGGCCATAAGGGAGAAGAGGAGGGCCGGCCAGGGCAGGCCGCGCGCCCCCTCCCCCTCTAGTCCGAATAGGACAAGGAGAGGGGCGACGCCTCCCTCTTCCCCCTTCCCCAAGACCTAATCCAACTAGGAAAGGGGGGGGGGGGAGTCCTACTCCCGGTGGGAGTAGGACTCCTTCAGGCGCGCCTCCCTAGGGCCGGCCGCATCCCCCCCTTGCTCCTTTATATACGGGGGCAGGGGGGCACCCCATAACACACAAGTTGATCTACGTGATCGTTCTTTAGCCGTGTGCGGTGCCCCCCTCCACCATATTCCACCTCGGTCATATCGTCGCGGAGTTTAGGCGAAGCCCTGCGCCGGTGGAGCATCATCATCGTCACCACGCCGTCGTGCTGACGGAACTCATCCCCGACGCTTTGCTGGATCGGAGCCCGGGGATCGTCATCGAGCTGAACGTGTGCTGAACTCGGAGGTGCCGTGCGTTCGGTACTTGGATCGGTCGGATCGTGAAGACGTACAACTACATCAACCGCGTTGTTATAATGTTATAACGCTTCCGCTTACAGTCTACGAGGGTACGTGGACATACACTCTCCCCTCTCGTTGCTATGCCATCACCATGATCTTGCGTGTGCATAGGAAATTTTTTGAAATTACTACGTTCCCCAACAATCGGGAGGGGGTCGGCGTTGAACACTACATCTATGTCCCACAAGTGGCGTGGGCATCGGCGCCCATGATGATAGGGTAGAGGGTCGTGGATCGCGCGGTCGAGGTCGAGGGTCGAGGATCGCCGAGGGTCGGGAGGTTGCCTAGTGTCAAAGTTCAACAAAACCATGTCTTCATCATTAGGCAAAAATGTAGGTGCATGATGATGCGAAGCTCTCCAAAGTTATTTTGGAGCGGAGTTCTAGATAGGATAATTAAGCTTTTTGGTACAAAGTTCAGCAAGAACCTTCCGAATATCGTTATTTGTAAGGCCTTTGCTGAAATTGCACAAAAGGCAAATTATCCTATCCGACTCCATTCCGTAATAACTTTGAGGACTTCGCACCATCATGCCATGGTTACTCCGCTAATGATGAAGCCATGGATTTCTTCAATATTTTGACACTAGGAAACCTCGACCCCTCGGTGATCCTCGACCTCGAACCTCGACGACCCTGAACCTCGACCCTAGACGACCTCGAACCTCGACCCTCGATCCTCGACCCTAGAACCCTCGAACCTCGACCTCAAACCCTCGACCCTTGACCCCTTAACAACCCTCGACCCTCTACCCTAGTTCCCGACCCTCGACCCCTCGGCGATCCTCGACACCCTCGTTCCCGATAAAAATTAAGAAGAAGAAGAAAAAAAAGAGGAGAAAAAAGGAGAAGAAGCTCCTCTATTCCTTCTTCTTTCTCTTCTTCCTCTCCTCGTCTTCTCCTTCTTCTTCTCCTTCTTTCTCTACTTATTTTCCTTTTCCTTATTTTACTTTTTCCTCTCCACTAACATAAAATGCACTAACCTAAAATGCAACAAACATAAAATGCACTAAATCGATCAACTAACCTAAAATCAGTGATAAAATGCACTAACCTAAAATCGATATCTACTAACAACTTAAAAAAATAATACATATATGAAAAAAAACATCATCATATCATCAACAGAAAAAATACTATTTTTCTAAAATCTATCTTTTGCATATATACATCAACATATATATACACTAACCTAAAATGCACAAAATGCTATCGGAGAGGGGTATATCGACCCCCTCATGTATCCACATACATACATCTATACATACATATATACTTATATATATATATGTATAAATTTTGCATATATAAACTTTTGCTTATATAAATTTTTCTAAAATCTAACTTTTGCATATATGAAAATATATACACAGAGAACATATACATATATACACAGAACATATACATAAAATGCACAAAAAAGAGGAAAGATGCCATGGCCGGACCGGCGGCGGCGGCGTGGTCGGGCGACGGCGACGGGTTGGGGAAGGGCGGCGCAGCAGCGACGGCGACGGTCCGGGAAGGGCGGCGCAGCACAACGGCGACGGGTCGGGAACAGGTGGCGCTGGGCGACGGCGACGGGTCGGGGGCAGGGCGGCATGGCAGGCGACGGCGACGGGTCGGGGCAGCAGGGCGGCGGGCGCGAGACGGTGTCGGGGCTGTGGCTCGGCGGCGGCGACGGCGAGTGGACCAGCTGACGGCGTCGGACAGGGCTCGGCGGCGGCATTTACGAGAGGAAGCGAAGCGTCGGGCGAGAAGAAACAGATGGATTTTGGCGAAAACTGCTAAGTGTTGTATATATAGCAAGAGATTGGTCCCGTTCGTGGCACAAACCGACTAATGCCCCTAGTCCCGGTGGTGCCACCAACCGGACCAAAGGTTTTTTCAGCCCGGTTGGTGGCACCAACCGGGACTAAAGGGGGCATTAGTCCCGGTCGTAGCACCAACCGGGACTAATGCACCCCTTTAGCCCCGGTTGGTGCCACCAACCGGGACCAAAGGCCTGTGTTGCCCCGAACCCAAATATTTAGTCCCACCTCGCTAGTTGAGAGGGATGCGCACCTATTTATAAGGTGCGGTGCACCTTCCCTCTCGAGCTCCTCTCTAAAGCAGGCTTTCGGGCCTAACCCTGCAATCTGTGCCTGTGGGCCTACTGGGCCTCCCGCGGGCCTGAATCCTGGCTCATGGTAGGGTTTCTAGTCGTATTCAGGCCGTGGGGGCCCAGTAGGTGGCATTTTTTTTTGTTTTTTTGTTTTATTTGTTGCTTTATTTAGTTTATTTTGTTTCTATTTACAACAAAATACTTATTGTTACTATATTTTTTTTTCCAGTTTTTTGTTTTGTTTTCTGCATTATTTATTTTCTTTTGTTTTTTGCTTTATTTTTTAATTCTTTTTGCTTTTAGTTTTAGAAAAATTATAAACTTTCTGTTAGTGCCATTAGTTTTCAAATTTGAAAACACTTTTTTGTTTTCTTTGTTGCTTTATTCATTTTATTTTGTTTCTACTTACAACAAAATACTTATTGTTGCTATTTTTTTTTTTTCCAGTTTTTTGTTTTGTTTTCTGCATTATTTATTTTCTTTTGTTTTTGCTTTATTTTTAATTCTTTTTGCTTTTAGTTTTAGAAAAATTATAAACTTTCTGTTAGTGCCATTAGTTTTCAAATTTGAAAACACTTTTTTGTTTTCTTTGTTGCTTTATTCATTTTATTTTGTTTCTACTTACAACAAAATACTTATTGTTGCTATTTTTATTTTTTTCCAGTTTTTTGTTTTGTTTTCTGCATTATTTATTTTCTTTTGGTTTTTTGCTTTATTTTTTAATTCTTTTTGCTTTTAGGTCAGCAAAATTATAAACTTTCTATTAGTGCCATTAGTTTTAGACTTTCTGTTTGTGCCATTAGTTTTCAAATTTGAATAGTTAAAATTTAAATTCTTTGAAATTCATAGTTTTCAAATGAACTCTGAAAAAGTTGGCATAGCATGTGCATGTACAAAACGGACAATGGTATCATACTCGTCTGTTACAAAGTTGGCATGGTATCATCATAATAGTTGCGGGAGAAAGTCTTCATTTTTTCTTCGCTTGTGTCATTTAACTCGTATCCTTTCCAAATCATTACAGTCGAAGATGGTCCCCTGGACAACAAGTACAGCTCATCACAAACAGTGCTGTCACCTCTGAGACGTGTTTCCAACCAACTGCTGAAAGTCCTGATGTGTTCACATGTAATCCAGTCGTCGCACTGCTCCGGGTGTTTGGAGCGCAGACTGTTCTTGTGTTCATCGACATACGGGGTCACCAAGGTAGAGTTCTGTAGAACTGTGTAGTGTGCTTGAGACCAAAAATATCCGTCCATGCATATTATTGAGTCCCTTCCAAGCATCCCTTTTCCAGTCAGTCTCCCCACATACCGCGATTTACGGAGACCTATCTTCTTAAGGCCAGGAATGAAGTCAACACAAAACCCGATGACATCCTCTGTTTGATGGCCCATGGAGATGCTTCCTTCTGGCCTAGCGCGGTTACAAACATATTTCTTTAGGACTCCCATGAACCTCTCAAATGGGTACATATTGTATAGAAATACGGGCCCCATAATGACAATCTCGTCGACTAGATGAACTAGGACGTGTGTCATGATATTGAAGAAGGATGGTGGGAACACCAGCTCGAAACTGACAAGACATTGCGCCACATCACTCCTTAGCGTTGGTACGATTTCTGGATCGATCACCTTCTGAGATATTGCATTGAGGAATGCACATAGCTTCACAATGGCTAATCGGACGTTTTCGGTAGAAGCCCCTCAATGCAACCGAAAGCAGTTGTGTCATAATCACGTGGCAGTCATGAGACTTTAGGTTCGGAACTTTTCTCCGCATATTTATTATTCCCTTTATATTCGACGAGAAGCCAGTGGAACCTTCATATTGAGCAAGCATTCAAAGAAGATTTCTTTCTCTTCTTTACGTAAGAGCGTAGCTGGCAGGACCTTCATACTTGCTTGGAGGCATGCCCTCTTTTTGTGCAAGCGTTGCAGGTCCTCCCGTGCCTCAGGTGTATCTTTTGTCTTCCCATACACGCCCAAGAAGCCTAGCAGGTTCACGCAAAGGTTCTTCGTCACGTGCATCACGTCGATCGAAGAGCGGACCTCTAGGTCTTTCTAGTAGGGTAGGTCCCAAAATATAGATTATTTCTTCCACATGGGTGCGTGATTGTCAGCGTCATTCGGAACAGCTAGTCCGCCGGGACCCTTTCCAAAGACTACGTGTAAATCATTTACCATAGCAAGTACGTGATCACCGGTACGCATGGTAGGCTTCTTCCGGTGATCTGCCTCACCTTTGAAATGCTTGCCTTTCTTTCGACATTGATGGTTGGTCGGAAGAAATCGACGATGGCCTAGGTACACATTCTTCCTGCAGCTTCCCAGGTATATACTATCGATGTCAAGTAAACAGTGCGTGCATGCGTGGTATCCCTTGTTTGTCTGTCCTGAAAGGTTACTGAGAGCGGGCCAATCGTTGATGGTCACGAACAGCAACGCCTTTAGGTGAAATTCCTCCTTTTTGTGCTCATCCCACGTACGTACACCGTTTCCATTCCACAGCTGTAAAAGTTCTTCAACTAATGGCCTTAGGTACACATCAATGTCGTTACCGGGTTGCTTAGGGCCATGGATGAGAACTGGCATCATAATGAACTTCCGCTTCATGCACATCCAAGGAGGAAGGTTATACATACATAGAGTCACGGGCCAGGTGCTGTGATTGCTGCTCTGCTCTCCGAAAGGATTAATGCCATCCGCGCTTAAAGCAAACCATACGTTCCTTGGGTCCTTTGCAAACTCATCCTAGTACTTTCTCTCGATTTTTCTCCATTGCGACCGTCAGCGGGTGCTCTCAACTTCCCCTCTATCTTACGGTCCTCACTGTGCCATCGCATCAACTTGGCATGCTCTCCGTTTCTGAACAGACGTTTCAACCGTGGTATTATAGGAGCATACCACATCACCTTCGCAGGAACCCTCTTCCGGGAGGCTCGCCAATCAACATCACCAGGTCATCTCGTCGATCTTATACGCAATGCACCGCATACCGGGCATGCGTTCAGATCCTTGTATGCACCGATAGAGGATGCAGTCATTAGGGCATGCATGTATCTTCTCCACCTCCAATCCTAGAGGGCATACGACCTTCTTTGCTGCGTATGTACTGTCGGGCAATTCGTTATCCTTTGGAAGCTTCTTCATCATCATTTTCAGTAGCTTCTCAAATTCTTTATCAGGCACAACATTCTCTGCCTTCCACTACAGCAGTTTCAGTACGGTACCGAGCTTTGTGTTGCCATCTTCGCAATTGGGGTACAACCCCTTTTTGTGATCCTCTAACATGCGATCGAACTTCAGCTTCTTCTTTTGACTTTCGCATTGCATCCTTGCATCGACAATGACCCGGCGGAGATCATCCTCATCAGGCACATCGTCTGGTTCCTCTTGATCTTCAGCAGCTTCGCCCGTTGCAGCACCATCATGCACATCGTCTATTTCCTCTTGATGTTCAGTAGCATCACCGTATTCAGGGGGCACATAGTTTTCATTGTACTCTTCTTCTTCGCCGTCTTCCATCATAACCCCTATTTCTCCGTGCCTCGTCCAAATATTATAGTGTGGCATGAAACCCTTGTAAAGTAGGTGGGTGTGAAAGATTTTCCGGTCAGAGTAAGACTTCGTATTCCCACATATAGGGCATGGACAACAAATAAAACCATTCTGCTTGTTTGCCTCAGCCACTTCGAGAAAATCATGCACGCCCTTAGTGTACTCGGAGGTGTGTCTGTCACCGTACATCCATTGTCGGTTCATCTGCGTGCATTATATATAATTAAGTGTGTCAAAAATCATTACAGAACATCACGAATAGATAATTAAGTGACCAAATTAATAGAAGTTCATCATCACATAAAAACCAAAGTACATACATAGTTCTCATCTAACAACATAAAGCTCTGCAAAGCATCTAAATTAATTAAACCATACATTGAAACTATGTAAAACATTTCAATGCGAAAACAAATGCGATCATAATTGCAACCAAGGTAACAACTGATCCAACGGCATAATGATACCAAGCCTCGGTATGAATGGCATATTTTCTAATCTTTCTAATCTTCAAGCGCATTGCATCCATCTTGATCTTGTGATCGTCGACGACATCCGCAACATGCAACTCCAATATCATCTTCTCCTCCTCAAGTTTTTTTATTTTTTCCTTCAAATTGTTTTCTTCTTCAACTAAATTTAACCTCTCGACAATAGGGTCGGTTGGAATTTCCGGTTCAACAACCTGCTAGATAAATAAAATCTATGTCACGTTGGTCGGCATAATTTTCATAAACAATAAATGAACCAATAGTTATGAAAAGATAACATATACCACATCCGAATCATAGACAGGACGAGGGCCGATGGGGGCGGATACCAAAACCATCGCACTATATAAGATGCAATAATAAAAGTAAGAAAATAATACAAGTATCTATCTAAACATACAAGTAAGAATAATTTTCCTTTCAGAAAGAAGATAAGAACAAGAGGCTCACCACGGTGGTGCCGGCGATGAGATCGGCGCGGGTGATCGATGGAGATGAAGACGGGGACGGGGCGTGACGGACCGCTAAACCTAGATAAATATTGAGGAAAATGGAGCTTGGCGGTCGAGCTTGGAGAGGAGAAACCTTAAGTAGTGTGGCTCGGGCATTCCATCGAACACCTTGTGTGCATAGGAGGTGAGCTAGAGCACCACCAAGCCTTCTCCCCTCGGCGTAAAAAAAGCAGAGCAATGTGCTCGCTCTTGCGCTGAGGGGGTATATATAGGCACCACCATTAGCCCCAGCTTGTTGGCATGAACTGAGACTAAAGGAAGCCTTTGGTCCCGGTTCAAGCCACCAACCGACCAATAGTGGTGGGCCAGAGTTAGCCGAGCCCATTGGTCCCGTTCGTCCCACCAACCGGGACCAAAAGGTCCGACGAACCGGGACCAATGGCCCACGTGGCCCGGCCGGCCCCCTGAGCTCACGAACCGGGACAAATAGCTCCATTGGTCCCGGTTCTGGATTGAACCGGGACTAATGGGCTGAACCGGCCTGGGCCATTGCCCCCTTTTCTACTAGTGATGTGTCCTAGACAGACCCAACCAAAAAACACCGCCGGAAAATGATTATAACCCAAGTCAACATAGATAAACCAAAAAAAAAAAATGACGGCAATAACCTGCTTGAGAAATAAAAAAGTTAATCTCACGAGTAAAGAACAGCATGGCGAAGCGAGCGTTAGCCTCTGGTACACTGCTACTTGGCCTGAATTTGGCTGATCACTCATATCCAAATTTCAACCAAGTGTTCAGGGACTATTTGATACAATGGGTTTTCATAGGAATTTGAAGAGAGTGGAGTCTTTAGAGAAAAAAAAATCCTGTGTCGTCATTGATTCGATCATAGAATTAAATCTATCAGATTTTTCTAATGACTCATCTATACTACATTCCAAAGGATTTTAGTATCTTTTAGAAACTTTTGATTTTCCCGTGATACAATCAAACGATCGAAAATCTTAATTATATGAGCGTACATACAACCAGCTGCATTGAGGGAACAAAATAGAGTAGTTTTGTCTCTTTGAACGTTGTTTTTTTCTTCATTGCTGCTTTTATCGATTTAGGATAATGTTAAGGTCGCAATCATTTGTTCTTCGAGGTTTAAGTGCATTGTAGCTTTTAGTTCATTTTGTTTTAATTAATAGATAGTCTCTGTTAACCAGTGAGTTGATTTTTTTTTTTCTGTTTCTTGTAACTAAGGCACCTATCAGCCTGACCGGAGAGCCTAGAAACGCACTTAACCATCATTCGACAACCACAATGCCACCGTGATGACGAGCCACACTTTCAAGCGGGAAACAAGAAATTAAAGGGACACCAAAATACGCAGCTGCGTGGTGACCACAAAGCGAACTATTCTTTCGCCTTTTACTAAAGAATACCGTGTGGGCGCCACAATGAGCAGCATACGCTAAAAAAAAAGGGAGACCAAAATCGTAATAAAAAGCTGATGCAAGTGACACTTCGGAGGTGTTTGGTTGGAAAAAGGTAACACAAACGTGAATGTAATCAGATTATGCAGGTATTGTTGACGGCATCGATCGAAACAGAAATCTGTTTGGTTCGACATATGTATCGGCAAGACCCATCCATCCATACAACTTGATAGGGGTGAAAAAGGAAATTCGATTTAAACATCTAGAGGGGGACAGCGGCATGGCGATCTTGTCATCTTGAGAAGGACCATGGCGTTGTGGAGGGAACATGTGGCCGTTGGGTGCTCGCGTGGCTGGACTAATCGCAACAAGGAGTTTGAGTGATGGATCGGAGAATAGTGTGTGCGTGCTACTGCTCTCCACCTGAGGAGGGTCGATAGGGGAGACCCGGGCCAGAGGAGATCGGAGGAGGACAAGATTGCAGAGAGGATTAGGTAGAAGATGTCGCTGCTCCACGCCCCAGGCGGGTAGGAGGATCGATCAAAGGAGGTCGAGGCTGATAGGATGGGACAATACCTGTGCAGTTTTGTTCGGGTTGTGCAGTTGTATAACTTTTAGCCCCATCCATTGACCCTAACTAGAGGATTCCCCGCGCGTTGCAGCGGGAAATTTAACAATGATTTGGAGAGATATTGAAAAATGGAAATTGTAAAATATGATATTTTTTCCGGGTGACACATTTCAAAGCAGGAGTCACCATTAATCCATCTTCTCAATTCCATTCTCATGAAAGTTAAACTGCAACGTACATCTATATCCAATTCAGAGGATTTAAGAATACTAGATGATACCCCGCGCGTTGCTGCTGGAACTTTTAATAAATAATTTAATGTTTAAAAACATAAAAAGTATATGAAAGATAGTATAAGTATATGTAAAGAATTAGTTTGGAAGAAATATTGTTTAGAGTAAGCATTTGTAGGAATTTTGATGAAAAACTGAAAATAGGTGTGACTTTTGTCCTATTAATTTATTACCTTGCCAATATATCAGTGATGCGTTATGAGGTGAAAACAGCGGTGCGTATGAGACAGTGGAGACATCTCATCCTTGGCTAAACCAAAAACAACGATATGAACTATATATGTGCATTCATTAAAAAAACAGAGCTTGTATAGTAAAATAAAATGCGAGTTCACTCATAATTTGATTTTGTATTAGAAAAAGGTCACTTACCGAGGTCGCTCATTCACCACAATATACCTAGGATATTATTATGTTTGTTTGACTGGTCAGGTGCGCAACCATACATGCCTCCCCATTAGGTGAAGTTTAGTTCCGTCATAAAAGAAGTCCGATTAGCTTTGGGTGTATGCAAATGAATAAAATTGGGATTAAACGGTTGTATGGGAATAGTGAATTCTTTCAAAAGAAAAATTTGATGAGCTGCCACTCTGTAGGCAATGAAATTAAATTGAGATTAAAAGGATTCTTAGAACACGGGAGGTTTGAGGGAACAAAGTTTCTTTTTGTTTAACTTGTCTCATGCGCAACCATTCATGCCTCCCCATTAAGTGAACTTTAGTTCCATCATAAACAATTCTGATTAGCTTTGGGTGTATGCAAATGAATAAAATTGGGATTAAAAGGTTGCATGGGAATAGTGGATTCTTTAAAAAGAAAAACTTGATGAGCCACCGCTCCGTAAGCAATGGAATCAAATTGAGATTAAAAGGATGCTTAGAACACTGGAGATTTGAGGGACCGGATGCATCTAACGCAATTCTCTAACCTTTGTGGAGCAACAGAGACATGGACAAAAGCGCAAGAGAATCTGAATGAAAAAAAGACAATTGTTCGGGCTTTCAGAATCAGAAGAGAGCATTAACAACACTTGAAGTCCAACCAAATGATTGGACGGGGACTCATGATGTACATTTGGAGCTGATCGGATGACGTCAATACATATACAAATAGCAAAAGAGACCTATGATGGCGTGCTTGCTTGAGAGTGCATGAGAAAAACAGTTAATGATTATTTGTGGTAGACTGCATGCGCATGAAGAGTTAGTGTGAAAGCATTTTTAATTGATGGACCTACTTGATGATGTGGATAGCTTGCATGTCAAGATAAAGAGGATAGTGGGGATGAATCTCTTAGATATATAGGATTCAGAAAGCCGTCACCATTCATTTTCTTTTAAACCGTCACCATTCTTTTTTTCTAAAACCGTGCGGCATCACTGTGCTAACAGTTTTCAAATAACGCTGATTGGACGATTTGCGTTGTCTGAGTGCAAACCTAATGGGTGGGGCCTGCTATTAGGCGCCACATGTCCAGGCATGTTATCTCGGTACACTAGTAGAAAAAAAACCCAATCGTCCCGGTTGGTAAGGGCCTTTTGTCCTGGTTTTTGAACCGGGACTAAAGGGTCGTTAATAATGCCCTAGACCTTTAGTCCCGGTTCAAACACGAACCGGGACAGATGGGCCTCCACGTGGCCGGTACATCGAGCCTAGGCAGGAGGGCCTTTGGTCCCGGTTGGTGGCACCAACCGGGACCAAAAGACATCCACGCGTCAGCATTTCAGGGGCTGGGGTTTTTGTTTTTTTTAAGGGAGGTTGGGGGTTTTGCGGGGTTAATTTAGGTGTTCCATATATTGTGTTAGCTAGCTAATTAATAGAGAGAAGTGTCCTCTCTTATATCCGTGTGAAATCGCCATAGGCGGCACAAACAGAAAGAAAGGCTTGGTCGACGCTACGTACTATATATAGAGAGAGGCCCTCGACACGCTAGCTAGTAAGAAAATGAAGGAAACCATTAAGTACAGAAGTTCGTCATGCATACCGAGAGAAGTGATCGATCGACCTCTCCTTGTCCGAGAGATTGGTCGAACAACAAGTTTTCGTATTATCTATCCGATGCTACTGACTACATACATATACAATATGTAAGATCTCTTACAATCCCCTAGCATTTGAAATCAACTTTCACATGGTATTCTCCAGCTTTATTGATGACGTGGTCAAGAAAGAATCCCGCCAATTCCTCTTGAATTGCTTTCACGCGATCTTGTGGTAGGAGTTCATTCCGCATCTGCCACATCTAATTTGAAGAAGGGGGTTAATACATATATATGAATGAAACTCAACAGAAATGATGGTATAATAAAATAAAATTGTGAATATTATTGCTTACGCACTTCATATTGTCTTTTAGAGTAGCCCCGCTTATTTTTCAAAGTCGCGTTGTAGATGAACTCGCACATGTAGTATCCACAGTATTTATTCCCTTGTTCCTGCCACAAGCACTTTACGAGAAATAGAGGTCAATCAAACTGATAATGAAGCATTATAAATGGCATTGATGAAAGTATAGCTATAGAATCAACGGGAGATGCGCGCAACTAGCTAGCTAGTAGTACTTACTTTCGGGTATGTATATCACAGCTCATTCGGCAGTCCCGTAGCTTCTGCGGTGAACTGTTTCCAAACCCTGCAAGACAAAGAAAATAATTATTATTACTTGAGATATCAGGAAATGAACAAAAAGTTGCCGATATGGTGCGATAATGATCGATTGAACTTACTTGTTGAGCAATTTAGTCATGTCCGCATAGGTTTCGGGATCTTTTTGTCTCGAGTCTAAGACGGTTACTAGTCCCCGCTCAAGCTTAATCTCCAGAAGAACATAGTGAAAGCTGCGCACGCATGCATAACTCATTAATTACATCACTATAACCTCGCTCGAGTAATAAGGGAAACCAAATATGCACACGATATTAACACTCAATTGAAGTTGTAAGGAAAGAGTATGGTATCTTTGTTTTGATTTTTGATAATGATTGTAGCAAGTTGGCCTCGGCCTCTTCGGCGTGCTTTTTAACCTGAATTTCATCTATGATATTTGTGTTAATGAACCCAATATCATACATTTCTTGTTTTCTGCACTCGACGATCTTCAATCTGCATAATATAGTGAGGATAATTAATTATAAATACATGCAATGAAAGAGCTGAGCTATATATAGAGACTTAATGACAGAAATAGTACTTACAGACAGTAGCAAAAGACCGTTAATTTATCGAGGGCCTTTTGATTGAAGAACTCGAAGAACTCCTCAAATGGAACAGGCAACAGATCAGTTCCAACGAGGTCGTGTTCCTCTTTAATTCTCAGATACAAAGTATTCGTCCCCCCAGACTCTCTGCAGGTTTTCATGTACCAATTATGGAATCTTCGCATCATCGTTGTTAGAGATTTTTCGTCTTTGACGAGAGGCTTCCCGTACACGTATCTGTGTTCGACCACCTCCATGAAATCAAAATTTACATCGTCAGGCAGGTAATCTCCAAGATTGCTATAACCGGGCACCGTCCCCGGAGCATTAGCGACGATGTCGCTAGACACATTGAGCGGGGGGCACGATTGCTTTGCTTGTTCGCCGAGCTGACAATTTTTTTCCCAGATGCTCGTTCTTTTAGTCTTTGATCACTGACAGTACTTCCTGACCGCTACGCTTCAAGATATGCCTTTTCAGTAGTGCGCTCATAGTTGGTTTTCGGCGGAGACTTTGGTGGTTTCCTCAGGGCATCGATAGTGCGCTTTGCTTTCAGCGGATCTACCTTCTCCTCCGGAGGTGGATGTCTCTGCGCTTTCAACCATTCAAAGAAGTCCTTCACTTCGGTCCGCACGATCTTCTTGTTTTCCTCCACGGTCATCTCGTACGGTAACTTCTCTAGAGGCTTGAGAGGTGGACCGTATCTGTATTGCCTCCCGCCTCTGGCTGTACTGCTAGACGCCGGAGCAGACGGAGCGATCGCGGCTGTCTTCTTCGTGCTTGCTTACGAGGCGGAGGAGAAGGACTACGACGCGCCGGAGCAGCCGGGCGGCGGCGGGTCTCTTCCGCCTTTCTGGCGAGGCGGAGAAGGAGGATGCTGCTGGCTGCTCGGGCGCGGGCAGAAGGGAGAAGGAGGCGGAGTGCCGCCACGCACTGCAGAAGGAGGCTGAGTGCCTGAGCGCCACTCGCCGGGAGGAGGAGGCGGAGTGCCCCGACTCACGGAGGAGGAGGAGGAGGCGACAGTTCGGAAGGTTGATGAACTCCTTCCGCCATAGGCATGGAGTCTTCAGAGCGTAACCCAGCCGAGTCTCCCTTCACCGGTAGGGTGGTCAAGCCGAGGTCCTCAAATCCTCTCATTATTTCGTCCCACCGTCACCCTAGCATATCCTTCTGGAATAGGACGATAGTGAAAAGTTGCGCCGGGTTCAGAAGGTCGAACTTGGCCGACAGCCGCCTTGACTTTTAAGTTCCGCCATTGCGTCATAAAGTGGCAATTTTGAGACTCCGTGATAAAATCCATGGGGTAGCTAGCAGGAGCCGTCAAGACATGCTTCGGCTGAAGCAGCTCGGTGGAAGCCACGCTGCTTCTCCGCTGAGATGGCGGGGTAGCTTCGGGGAAGCTTCGGCAGTTCGTTCGCTGCGATTTGCTTCTCGTTCCTCTATCGCTTGTACCCTTGCGTGCAGCGCCTGCAGTTCGGTCTGCTGCACTTTCTTCCTCCTCTCCTGGCATTTGTAACCGTATCCGTCCGGAAAACCAACCTTCCATGAAACGGAGCCTAGCGTGCCTCGTGTCCGTCCAGGGTGCTAAGGATTCCCGAGGGCCATTGTGAGCTCGTCGTTCTCTCTGTCTGGAACGAACGTCCCTTGCTGCGCTGCATCGATATAGTGCGGAAGCCTCTTGACTGGTATTTTCAGTTGCTCGTCCGTCCAACGCCACTTCCCTGATACAGGGTCCAAGGTTCTGCCAGCCCCGAAGAACCAAGTCCGGCAACGGTCTGGCCAGTTCATTGTCTCTGGTTCGATCCCTTTATCAATCAGATCATTCTCAGCCTTGGCCCACTTAGGCCGGGCTTTGAGGTAGCCACCTGACCCCGTGTGATGCTGAAACTTCTTCTTCGCAGCATTTTGCTTGTTTAATTTGTCGCCGACATTTTCTTACTCTTTTTCGATGTCTTGTGGGTCACAAATGCGGGCCAGTGATCTCTGATATTCTCATATTTGCCGATGAATTCTGGTGTCTCTTCTTTGTCGACAAACTTTTTCAGCTCTTTCCTCCACCTCCTGAATAGGCCTGCCATCTTCTTAAGGGCAAAAGACTTGATTAATTGCTCTATAACTGGCTTCTCCAGATCCTCCTCTAGCGGTAGGGTGAAATTTGCCTTCAGCTCAGTCCAAAGATCATCTTTCTGCATATCATTGACATAAGACACCTCAGGGTCTTCATTCTTAGGCTTATACCATTGGTGGATGCTGATCGGGATCTTGTCCCTACAAGAACCCCGCACTGAGCAGCAAATGCGTTCTTTGTCTGGATGGGTTCAATCGGTTCGCCGTCGCGTGCGATTGCTGTGATCTCAAACCTTTCATCCGAGCTCAACTTTTTCTTCGAGCCTCGTCTCCTTACTGAAGTTGTGCTCGATCCGGAGGGCTAGAAAAAAGAAGAAAGACGAAAGTTAATTAATATGTGTACATATACCAAAACAATGAATGCATCAATTAGCTAGTCAGCACAGGCTTAACTAATATATATACCTGGCCAGACTCGGTTCGGTCACCGGAGCCGTCATCACGGTCTCCTTTTTGCACCATCATTGGGTCACCGGAGCCGTCCTCGCGGTCTCCTTCTTGCACCGGCATTGGGTCAACGGAACCATCATAATCATAGCCTGCTTCTTCACCCTGTCCTTCCAGACCATCGGTGTCGTTGAGAAACGAGAAGACGACATCACTTCCTTGTGCGATTATGTCCCCCAACACCGCTTCTGTTGCTTCGTCTCGGGGGGTGACCATAGTTTCTACAAATATTTACAACATGGCAATTATTATTCAAACAGGACAGATGGATATATTAGTGGCAAACGTGGGGGTGCGGTGGCTCTAGGGTTTGGGGTAGCCTCGACAACGCTTCTAGGGTTTGGGGTGGCCTCGAGAGAGTTTGTCGGGTAGGGACGCGGCGGGAGGGGGTAGGAGACTGACATCAATTTTTTTTTCTAGGGTTTGGGTGTCCTCGAGAGTTTTGGTCGAGCGAGAGGGTCGGGGGGTGCTCCCGCGGTATAAGTTATCACAGTCGAGAGGGGGTAATATCGAAAACGACGACATACATACACCGGAAAATAATGTTATCGGGGAGGGGGTATATCGACCCCCCCCCCCCCACGTGTTCAAGTTATTGGGAGGGGGTTATATCGACAACGATTTACATACGTACATGGGAAAATAATATTATCGGGAGGGGTATATTGACCCCCCTCGTGTTGAAGTTATCGGGAGGGTATATCAACGACGACGCACCCGATAAAACATAAGAAAACGAAGAAGAAATAAAAGAGGAGAAGAAGAAAGGAATACAGGAGAAGATCGAAGAAAAAAAAGAAGAAAAAAAAGAAAGAAGAAAATTTTCTATTTTTCTTCTTAGAAAATTTTCCTTTCTTCTTCTCCTCTCTTTTCTTCTTTTTCCTTTTCTTCTCCTCTCTTCCTCTTCTTATTTTCGCTTTTCCTCTCCTTCTTTTCTTCTTCTTCCTTTCCGATATATAAAACTTTTCTTTCTTTTCCTTATTTTACGCTTTTCCTCTACACTAACCTAAAATGCACTAACCTTCTTTTTCCACTCCTTTTTTCTTCTAAATATGAACATATACATAAATTGACAAAAAAATATGCACAAAAACATATACATAAATTTTCCTATACATATACAATTGTTTTACAAATATGCACATATATATGAACATATACATAAATTGGCAAAAAAATACATTTATGAAAAAAATGATATGAACATGTACACACATATATACACATACACACACATATACAAAAAAATACAGTTATGAAAAAATGCTATGAAATAAAAATGCAGGGCAGGGGCGCGGCGGCAAGGGCGTCTTGTGTGAAGAGCAGCAGGGCGGGGCGGCGGCACAGGCAGGGCAGAGGACGAGCGGCAGCGGCAGGCGCGGCGGCGCGGGCAGGCAAGGCGGCAACGGCGCCAAGACAGGGGAGGAGAACGGGCGACGCTCACAGCGAGGTGGCGCTCGGCAACGAGGAAGGCTCGGGACGGCGGACGGTGAAGGCACCTCGGGGCTGGGCAGGGCGCGCAGCTCGGGACGACGTCGGCGACGGCGACGGCGGGCACGGGCGACGGCGACGGCGCTGGATCGGGGCGACGGCGGGGCGGCGGACGGCGTCGAGGCAGCCTGGCGGCGTCGATGAGCTCGGCGTCGTCAGGGGCAAATGGTCGATGAGAAACTGAAATTTTCACAAGTCCTGGTTATATACCAAGAGCATCGGTCCCGGTTCGTGGCACCAACCGGGACCAATGCCACCTTTAGTACCGGTTGGTGCCGCCCGCGGCCAAAAGTTTAGTCCCACCTTGCTAGTTGTGAGGGGCTCGGAGTGGTTTATAAGCCCCACTGCGGCTACCCTCTCGAGCTCCTCTCAAATGCAGGCTTACGGGCCTAATCTCACACTTTGTTGTCAGGGGCCTATTAGCCTTCTCATGGGCCTGAATCCTGGCCCAGGTTGGGTTTCTAGTCGTATTCAGGCCATGGTGGCCCAATAGGTGGCATTTTTTTTTTCCATTTTTTTGTTTTGTTTTCTGCATTATTTATTTTCTTTTGTTTTTTGCTTTATTTTTTAATTCTTTTTGCTTTTAGGTCAGAAAAATTATAAACGTTCTGTTAGTCCCATTACTTTTTAAATTTGAATAGTTAAAATTTGAATTCTTTGAAATTTATGTGAATCACAAGTTTGTGATTAACTTTACTAAAAAATAGTTTTTTTTCCAGTTTTTTGTTTTGTTTTTTGCATTATTTATTTTATTTTGTTTTTGCTTTAATTTTTAATTATTTTTGCTTTTAGGTCAGCAAAATTATAAACTTTCTGTTAGTGCCATTAGTTTTAGAAAAATATAAACTTTCTGTTAGTGCCATTAGTTTCCAAATTTGAATAGTTAAAATTTGAATTCTTTGAAATTTGTGTGAATCACAAGTTTGTGATTAACTTTACTAAAAAATGAGCATAGATGCGCCTATTGAGAGAATTCAACCTAAATTCATAATACATTTCTATGAATTTCAGAGAAATTCAGTATGAATTTAGGTCAAATTCCCTGTATAAGGGCATCTATTTTCACTTTGAGAGGAGCTCAACAAGGCAGAGAGGGAGGGGCTTATAAACCGGTGTGAGCGCCCTTCGGTTGGCGAGGTGGGACTAAACTTTGACCGCAACGAGGACCAACCCTTTAGTCTCGGTTTGTGGCACAAGCCGGGACTAATGGTCATGGGCCAAGGGTGAGGCACATAGGTCCCGGTTCGTGCGTGGAACCGGGACCAAAAGGTTCAGACGAACCGGTACCAATGGCCCACGTGGCTGCCCTCTTGAGTGTTCTTGGTGAGAACATAATTGACAAGGAGCGAACCGGGATTAATGGTATTACGAGGTCCGAACCATAAGACATTAAATTAAAGCATTTCAAATGAACTCTGAAAAAGTTCAAAGTTGGCATGGTATCATAATTTCACCCACATAGCATGTGCATGTACAAAACGGACAATGGTATCATACTCGTCTGTTACAAAGTTGGCATGGTATCATCATAATAGTTGCGGGAGAAAGTCTTCACTTTTTCTTCGCTTGTGTCATTTGCTTATTGCGCCGTAACCATGGATAATCTTCATCGTTTATCAGGATGCTTGGGTCAGCCTTGACTTTGAAGGGGGGAATTTCATGAAACTTTTCATAATATTCAGACATGTCTGTCTTGCCCTCCACTCCCACGATGTCCCTTTTCCTGAAAGAACTATGTGGCGCTTTGGCTCATCGTATGATGTATTTGCTTTGTTATCTTTTCTTTTTCTCGGTTTGGTAGACATGTCCTTCACATAGATAATCTGTGCCACATCATTGGCTAGGACGAGCCGTTAGTCAGTGTACCCAAGATTTTTCAGATCTACTGTTGTCATTCCGTACTGTGGGTCTACTTGTACCCCGGATCCTGACAGATTGACCCATTTGCACTTAAACAAAGGGACCTTAAAATCATGTCCGTAGTCAAGTTCCCATATGTCCACTATGTAACCATAATATGAATCCTTTCCCCTCTCGGTTGCTGCATCAAAGCGGACACCGCTGTTTTGGTTGGTGCTCTTTTGATCTTGTTCAATCATGTAAAATGTATTCCCATTTATCTCATATCCTTTGTAAGTCAATACAGTCAAAGATGGTCCTCTGGACAACAAGTACAGCTCATCACAAACAGTCTTGTCACCTCTGAGACGTGTTTCCAACCAACTGCTGAAAGTCCCGATGTGTTCACATGTAATCCAGTCGTCGCACTGCTCCGGGTGTTTGGAGCGCAGACTGTTCTTGTGTTCATCGTCATACGGGGTCACTGAGGGAGTCCTGGATTAGGGGGTGTCCGGATAGCCGGACTACCATCATCAGCCGAACTATCATTTGCCGGACTATCATCATCGACCGGACTCCAAGACTATGAAGATACAAGATTGAAGACTTCACCCCGTGTCCGGATGGGACTTTCCTTAGCGTGGAAGGCAAGCTTGGCGATACGGATATGTAGATCTCCTACCATTGTAACCGACTCTATGTAACCCTAGCCCTCTCCGGTGTCTATATAAACCGGATGGCTCTAGTCCGTAGGACAACAATGACAACAACCCTTACAATCATACCATAGGCTAGCTTCTAGGGTTTAGCCTCCTTGATCTCGTGGTAGATCCACTCTTGTAAACATCCACAATATCAATATCAATCAAGCAGGACGTAGGGTTTTACCTCCATCAAGAGGGCCCAACACAGGTAAACATCGTGTCCCTTGTCTCCTGTTACCATCCGCCTAGACGCACAGTTCGGGACCCCCTACCCGAGATCCGCCGGTTTTGACACCGACATTGGTGCTTTCATTGACAGTTCCTCTGTGTCGTCACCGATAGGCTTGATGGCCTCTTCAATCAACAACGACGCAGTCCTGGTGAGACCTTTCTCCCGGACAGATCTTCAGATTCGGCGGTTTCGCTCGCGGGCCAACTCCCTTGGCCATCCGGAGCAGATCGAAAGCTACGCCCCTAGCCGTCAGGTCAGGTTTGGAAGCCTAAACTTCACGGCCGATATCCGCGGGACTTGATCCTCGATGGATCTGAGCCACAGCCGAGCGTGCCGCGCTGTCACGATGGGCATGACCTAACTCGCCGCGGACAGCCCCTTGAGGTCAGCGACGAATCCGCTCCGACTCATAGTCCGGAGCTGATCGCTCGGATTGAGGACGGATGGCTGGACACCGCCTCGAGAGCTGCAATTCCTACGGCGATGGAGCCGAACACTTACCTTGTCTCGCGTAAAGCCCATGACTCCAAGGTGCTGGACTCCCTGCCGGACTCCGAACCTCCTGCGCCCCTGCCAGTCGAACCCGATTGGGCGCCGATCACGGAATTCACCGCTGCGGACATCTTTCAGCACTCGCCCTTCGGCGATATCATAAATTCATTGAAGCATCTCTCGCTATCCGGAGAGCCCTGGCCGAACTACGGCCAGGACGGTTGGGACGCGAATGACGAAGAAATTCAGATCCCACCCACCACCCACTTCAGAGCCACCGCCGACGATTTAACCGACGATCGACTACGACTCCGAAGACATCGACGGTATGGACCACGATGCCGGAGACTACCAAGAACCAAAGGCCTACAGGACATTGAAACCACCACCTCGTCATCGACATATACATGGTGGACACCCCAAAAGATGGGGATGGCGAAGAAGCAGCGGAGGCCGATTCCTAAAAGAAACAGCCCAAGCGCCGACGCGTCGTGGCGCCGCTCTAAATCCCGCCACGGCAAGAATGGAGATTCCGGCACAGGAGATAATAACACCCCAGAAAGTGCCGAAGACAACTCCCTCCAGCACGATCCAGCGCAGGAGGAGGCAGAAGCAAGCCCTCAGGAGAGGGCGGCAGACGAAGAGGTCGAGGAGGACAATTACTTACCTCCTCCAAGACGAGGCAAGCCTCGGCGACAGCATTTAATTCGCTGTGCTGAGGACCCCGTCGAACAAGAGCGTTTTAGACGCAGGCTAATGGCCACGCAAACAGCCTAACGAAAAAGCAACAACAGCTTCAAGCTGATCAAGACCTCTCGGCCGACGGATGGACCGAGGTCCTCGCGTCAAGAGTATGAACTCGAACGCCCCCAAAAGTTACCCAAAACGCAAGTTGCTCCCCGATTAGAGGAGGCAGCATCACCAGCGCTGTCGGGCAGACCGACCACCTCGTGGCGCGATAGAGAGCGTGCAAGCCCTCCACCAAAACCGCACCCGGCATCGCTCTAAAAGCAGGAAGCCACGGGGAACGCGCCGGACTTGCGAGATATATTGGAGGACAAGGCAAGACAATCCAGATCTATCTATAGATCACGTGGACGCCCCACGACCCACAACGAATACCGTCGCACCGGATACAACTACTCCGGCCAAGCCGAACACAGCAGACAACGCTCTCTCGAGCTACGTCGCGATATTGCTCAATACAGAGGCGCCGCACACCCACTATGCTTCACTGACGAAGTAATGGATCATCAAATCCCTGAAGGGTTCAAACCCGTTAATATCGAATCCTACGATGGCACAACAGACCCCGCGGTCTGGATTGAGGATTATCTCCTCCATATACACATGGCCCGCGGCGACGATCTTCACGCCATCAAATATCTCCTGCTCAAGCTTAAAGGACCAGCGCGGCATTGGCTTAACAGCCTGCCCACGGAGTCAATTGATGTTTGGGAAGACACGGAAGCCGCATTCTCGACAACTTCGAGAACGCACGATAAAGCGACCACCGACGCAGATGACCTAAGCCACATAATCCAGCAGCCGATTTAATCGGCGAGCAATTCGGACACGGTTCTTAACAAAGAAAAATCAAATCGCCGACCGTCCGGATGCGAGAGGCACTCGCTGCCTTCAAACATAACATCCGCGACGAGTGGCTGGCCCGGCACCTAGGACAGAGAAGCCGAAATCCATGGCAGCCCTCACATCCTCATGACCCGCTTCATGCGGGAGAGGATAGCTGGCTCGCTCAAGATAACAACCTCAAAGAAAATGCTGGCAGTCCGGATACCAAGGACCGCAATGGCAGGTTGCGTCGAAACAAAAACAAACGCCACATTAACGGCGACAGCAATGAGGATACGGCAGTCAACGCCGGATTCCGAGGCTCCAAACCCGGTCAACGGAAGAAGCCATTCAAAAGAACCACTCCGGGCCCGTCCAATCTGGACCGAATACTCGACCGCTCTTGTCAAATACATGGAACCCCCGAAAAGCCAGCTAACCATACCAACAGAGATTGTTGGGTATTCAAGCAGGCAGGCAAATTAATCGCCGAAAACAGTGACAAGGGGCTACACAGCGATGACGAGGAAGAGACCCGGCCGCCGAACAACAGAGGACAAAAGGGATTCCCCCCTCAAGTTCGGGCGGTAAACATGATATACGCAACGCATATTCCCAAGAGGGAGCGGAAGCGTGCACTAAGGGACGTATACGCGATGGAGCCAGTCGCCCCAAAATTCAACCCATGGTCCTCTTGCCCGATCACTTTCGATCGAAGAGACCATCCGACCAGTATCCGCCATGGCGGATTCGCCGCATTGGTTTTAGACCCAATCGTTGATGGATTTCACCTCACGAGAGTCCTGATGGACGGCGGTAGTAGCCTGAACCTCCTTTATCAAGATACAGTGCGCAAGATGGGCATAGACCCTTCAAGGATTAAACCTACAACGACGACCTTCAAAGGCGTCATACCAGGAGTCGAGGCCAGTCGTATAGGCTCAGTTACACTGGAAGTGGTCTTTGGATCCCCGGATAATTTCCGAAGCGAGGAGTTAATCTTCGACATAGTCCCGTTCCGCAGCGGCTATCACGCTCTACTCGGACGAACCGCGTTTGCAAAATTCAACGCGGTGCCGCATTACGCATACCTTAAGCTCAAGATGCCAGGCCCTCATGGAGTCATCATGGTCAATGGAAACACGGAACGCTCCCTCCGAACGGAGGAACATACAGCGGCTCTCGCGGCAGAAGTACAGAGCAACCTTTTAAGGCAATTCTCGAGTCCGGCCGTTAAACGACCGGACACGACCAAACGTGCCCGGAGCAACATCAACCAAGACCACCTGCACGCCCGCACGCCAGAGTAATGCGGCCCCAACCCCAGCCCTCGCAAAATTGCAAGACAAACTCTCCGCGTACACAATTACGCCCTGGAGATACCATGGGCATAGGGAGAAGGGCACAACCACAACAGGCCCAGAGTGCGGTTCGACCACACCAGGGGCTCCCAAGTGTGTCGCTCTTTTTTTCTTTTATTTTTCTCTTTTTACATATAGAACTCAGTCCGGCGGCGAACCTGCCGAACTCATGATGCAACAGCCAGGGAAGGACAAAGGCCGCGACGAACACTCAGCACTTTTGCCTATAATTGCATTACTTTACATATATATATGTTCATTTACAACATGTTGCACCCGTGCATCTTGGTACGGCCAAATACACCAGGGGCTTATGTCCTCCGCTTTATGGTGTGATAAAGTCCGCACACTTTCACAAGTGCGGCACCCCGAACTTATAGCATTATATGAATCAGCTCCGAATCATGCCTTGGGTCAATAGTTGGGTTTGCCCGGCTCCCATGTTCGCACCTTACGCCCGCTCTATCGGCTAAGGTAGCACTGGGAGAACCACTACGATTGCGCCCGGTTGAGCCGGGTTAACGCCTCGATGGAAAAGCTAAAACTGACTGGCATGATAAGGCGAGAGACTGGTCGCTGTTCGAGAGGTCCTTTCAGGTCCTTAAAGACCTCGCCGCTCGAGCGAAGTTCGGATTATGTCCGATGAAGGCGTGATAGCGCCCCAATTCGGTCTTCCGAATACTAGGGCTTCACCAAATTTAAAATTATAGAATTCTATGGCTAAGTGAGAGTGTTCAAGCACTATAAGTCCGGTTGCCTTGTTCGTTGTCTTGAGCGCCTCCCTAGATGGACCCAAAAATGGGAACAAGAGTGCTCAAGTTTATCCCGAACACCCCAGCACTCGTGGCATGGGGGCTGAAGCCGACGACTTGCCATCTCTCAGATTTAATAAACGGCTGCACAGAAGGTAATATTTTAAATTAAACAAGCGTTGCTTAGCGCATATGAACAAAGTTTTCGGCGCACAGGATAACACATTGCGAATTCACTCAATAATTACATCCCTGGGGCACTCATCCGCAATCTTGCAGGCACCCTTCAGGGCAGCCTTATAGTAAATTTCGGCGTCACGATGCTCCTTGCCATTGGCGGCGCGCGCTGATAAGCTTCTCGCATCCAGCTTGCCCCAATGCACCTTTTGCGCTGGCAAGGGCCCGACGAGCACCTTCAATACAGGCGGAGCGCTTGATAACCTCCACCCGGGGCACGCGATCCACCAGCCGTCGCCGACGAGGCCGGTAGTAGCTCCTGTGCATGGCCTCTCCAGCCACAGCCGGACTATGAGGCCCTTCATGGCCTGCTCGCCACCTTGTGAAGCTTGACCAGCTGCTTCACTGGTCGCTAGGGGCACTGGATGGCCGGCCTCAAGATATCGAGACGAAGACCTTCTCCGCTGAGCTCCCTCCTCGGCTCGGTAGAATGCGGCCGATCGTACACGCCATGAGGCAGATCTGCAAACGCCCCTGGAGAGCTCCGAATCCGGGTAAGTAACACGTAATTTACATTCACATGCTTGCTTTGCATGAAAAATGCCTTACCCGCCGCTATCTTCCTCATCAACTCAACCTCCTGAAGGGACTTATGGGCCTCGGCCTTGGTGGTTTTGGCACCTTCGAGAGCCGAGGCAAGCTCGGACTCTCGAGTCTTTGAGTCACGCTCCAAACTCTCATGCTTTTCCAAGAGAGCCTGGAGCTCTTGCTGAACCACCGCCACCCGCGCCTCCTGCTTTTCTCGCTCTGCCCGTTCCGTGGCCGCATTGCGTTCAGCCGCAGACATGGCCTCCTTCAGGGTCGCCACCTCGTTCGTGGCCCCTGCAGTACCCATGTTATCCTTGTTATTTTTTGTCGCAACCTAAATCCTTTTCTGTAAGGTACAAATTCAAAGTGGTGTTACTCACCTTCTTTGTCTTGAGCTGCTTCTGGCGCGGCCGAGCTCTTGCCCGACCGCCGAGCTCCTGCTTCAACGCACCGACCTCCGCAGTCGGTCAAGGCGGCGGTCAGCAGACAGCCTGCAACCCATATTGACACAATTTTTAGCAACCTGCAGATATCTTTTTAAGATCCTCAGCCCGGCTTTTCTTTCCAACACCAAACCGAGCATCGGGGCTACTGTCTATGCGGTATTACATTGCATATTTTTAACTTCTTACCTCAAAGCCCGATAAAGGCTATTGTAAGCTTCAGTCAGCCCGCCTTTGGCGAAGCTGCACTTTTCAATCACCGCACTCATAATAGTGCGGTGTTCTTCCTCGATGGAAGCGCCTGCAGCGCCCAACAAATTACCCGGCGCCCGGTTGGGCGGAAGCCGCTGGCGCCACGGTCTTGCCCTTCGCTCGAAGGGCGCCGGCGGACTCCGGAACCACTGCGGGTTCTGCTGTGGAGTCCGCGCAAAGTCCGGAGGGCGCCTTGTGGCGCCCGAGCCTCCCTGATGGGTCCTTCTGGGATCCCACTCGGCGTCCTCGGCGTCGCGAGGGGTGGAGGCGGTCGGGATGGAGTCTACATCCGACGGCCAACGACCCTTCGATGAAGCGAGGAGATCATCACCGGCCGGACTACAGGCAGCATGCGGCATTAGAACGACACTATGTGACGCAGAAAAGAAATTACAAATCATTCAGAACCGGATACTTACGATCTCGCCGAGGCCTGGCCCTTGAAGGCCATTCTTCCTCGCCAACGTTGATGTTGGCAGAGCTGTCCGGGAACAGTCCTTCCCTCTTGACCCCTCGCCTCCCCCTGCTGGGGAAGCCTTCCTCTTCCTCTCCCTCCTCCGGAGAGAGTCCTCTTCCTCCTCCTCATTTTTGGGAGGAGTCCGCCCGAGTCGTCGGACACCTGAAAACGGGCACTCTTTCGAGCACCCGTGGCCTCCTTCTTGGCCTTCTTCTCCGGCACCACGTGCGGTGCCGAACCAGCAGCCTCGCTAGACGAAAGGCGTCTCTGGATTTTCGGCATAGGAGCCGGACAGTAATCTGCTCCGCCTTCTTCATCCAGTCCTGTCAAAGGAAAAGGGAAATTAAAACCCGATAGAGTCAAACTATGAAAACAAGTGTCCCTTAAAGGGTAGAATCACTTACCTCGTTAGCTCAAGGCCAGCGAAAAACCGCGATCTTCAATCATGGAGGCGGGGCTTCGCGCCCTTGAACAGCACCTTCCAGGCGCCTTCGTACGTTGTGTCGAAGAGCTTGTTCAGCGCCTGGTGCAGTTCCGGATCGAACTCCCATAGATTGAATGCCCGCTCTTGGCATGGGAGAATCCGGAGGACGAGCATGACTTGGACCACGTTAACCAGCCTGAGCTTCTTCACAAGCTTCTTGATACAGGTTTGGAGTCCCGTCAGCTCCTTCAAACTGCCCCACAAAGAAGCCCTTCTCTTTCCGGAGGTGAGCTGCGTGGGGATACCAGATCTAAACTCGGGGCCGCCGCCCATTTAGGGTCACGCTGCTCGGTGATGTAGAACCACCCCGATTGCCACCCTTGACGGATTCCACGAAGGCCCCTTCAACCAAAGGACGTTGGGCATCTTGCCCAACATGGCGACTCAAGACTCCGCTTGAATGCCCTTCACTACCTTCGCTTGACATTGAAGGTCTTGAGCCAAGTCGAAGTGGGGCTGGATGCAGAGAAGGCCTCGCACATGACGATAAACACCGAGATGTTGAGGATGAAGTTCGGCGCCAGATCATGGAAATCCAGGCCGTAGTAGAACATGAGCCCCGGACAAAGGGGTGAAGTGGAAAGCCCATCCACGGAGGAAGTGGGAAAGAAAGACAACCTCTCATGGGGCCTGGGGTGGGGATGAGCTGCCCTCGTCGGGCAGCCGGTGCGCTGATGTCGCCGGAGAGGTATCCGCGCCAAGCAGTTTGGCGATTTGCTCCTCCTTAACGGTGGAGGCCAACCATTTACCTCCCGCCCGCACATGGTCGGAGAAGGTTGAGACGAGATGCGCGAACTTGGGCGCTGGAGCTCGAAAAGCGGAGATGGATAAGCAAAGGAGGAAGAAGGCGAGGTGAGAAGGTGAATCCTTATCCCTTATATGGGCGGGCGAAATCTCGCGCGTCCCCACCGCCCGGTAAAACTCGCTTATCTCCCAAGCGTCACCATCAATGACGCGTTGGGTTACCCACGCCCGTATTGATGAGAATCCTGATTAAGGGAAACACGATCTCGCTCGACAAGACGTGCCAAGAAACCGCTTCGCTAAATGCGCCGAGGTGGTGAAGTAAAAAACAATTCGAGTAATGGCTTGGTAGTGGTGTGACGTCATGCCACGGAAAACGTCAGCAGATTGAACCTGTGTATATATTATTATTCTCTCTACGGTGGAGTGTGGAATTTATTTTGCAGAGCCGGACACTATCCTGGTGTTCACAATCTTCTATCATTTGGAGGAGGAACCCGCTTGCAATGCCAAGCAATATACACGCCGGACTTATCGTCATTGAAGCCTGGTTCAGGGCTACCGAGGAGTCCTGGATTAGGGGTGTCCGGATAGCCGACTACCATCATCACCGAACTATCATTTGCCGGACTATCATCATCGACCGGACTCCAAGACTATGAAGATACAAGATTGAAGACTTCACCCCGTGTCCGGATGGGACTTTCCTTGGCGTGGAAGGCAAGCTTGGCGATACGGATATGTAGATCTCCTACCATTGTAACCGACTCTATATAACCCTAGCCCTCTCCGGTGTCTATATAAACCAGATGGCTCTAGTCCGTAGGACAACAATGACAACAACCCTTACAATCATACCATAGGCTAGCTTCTAGGGTTTAGCCTCCTTGATCTCGTGGTAGATCCACTCTTGTAAACATCCACAATATCAATATCAATCAAGCAGGACGTAGGGTTTTACCTCCATCAAGAGGGCCCGAACCTGGGTAAACATCGTGTCCCTTGTCTCCTGTTACCATCCGCCTAGACGCACAGTTCGGGACCCCCTACCCGAGATCCGCCCGTTTTGACACCGACAGTCACCAAGGTAGAGTTCTGTAGAACTGTGTAGTGTGCTTGAGACCAAGAATATCCGTCCATGCATATTATTGAGTCCCCTCCAAGCGTGCCTTTTCCAGTCAGTCTCCCCTCATACCGCGATTTAGGGAGACCTATCTTCTTAAGGCCAGGAATGAAGTCAATAGAAAACCCAATGACATCCTCTCGCTTGATGGCCCATGGAGATGCTTCCTTCGGCCTAGCACGGTTACGAACATATTTCTTTAGGACTCCATGAACCTCTCAAAGGGGAACATATTGTGTAGAAATACGAGCCCCGAATGACAATCTCGCCGACTAGATGAACTAGGACGTGCGCCATGATATTGAAGAAGGATGGTGGGAACACCAGCTCGAAACCGACAAGACATTGCGCCACATCACTCCTTAGCGTTGGTATGATTTCTGGATCGATCACCTTACGAGATATTGCATTGAGGAATGCACATAGCTTCACAATGGCTAATCGGACGTTTTTCGGTAGAAGCCCCTCAATGCAACCGAAGCGCTTGCGTCATAATCACGTGGCAGTCATGAGACTTTAGGTTCGGAACTTTTTCTCCGCATATTTATTATTCCCTTTATATTCGACGAGAAGCGGTCGGGACCTTCATACTGAGCAGGCATTCAAAGAAGATTTCTTTCTCTCTTTCGTAAGAGCGTAGCTGGCAGGACCTTCGTAGTGCTTCGGAGGCATGCCGTCTTTTTCATGCAAGCAATGTAGGTCCTCTCGTGCCTCAGGTGTATCTTTTGTCTTCCCATACACGCCCAAGAATCCTAGCAGGTTCACGCAAAGGTTCTTCATCATGTGCATCACGTCGATCGAAGAGCGGACCTCTAGATCTTTCCAGTAGGATAGGTCCCAAAATATAGATTTCTTCTTCAACATGGGTGCGTGTTTCTCAGCGTCATTCGGAACAGCTAGTCCGCCGGGACCCTTTCCAAAGATTACGTGTAAATCATTGACCATAGCAAGTACGTGATCACTGGTACGCATGGCGGGATTCTTCCGGTGATCTGCCTCGCCTTTGAAATGCTTGCCTTTCTTTCGACATTGATGGTTGGTCGGAAGAAATCGACGATGGCCTAGGTACACATTCTTCCTGCAGCTTCCCAGGTATATACTTTCAGTGTCATCTAAGCAGTGCATGCATGTGTGGTATCCCTTGTTTGTCTGTCCTGAAAGGTTACTGAGAGCGGGCCAATCGTTGATGGTCATGAACAGCAACACCTTTAGGTCAAATTCCTCCTGTTTGTGCTCATCCCACATACGTACAGCGTTTCCATTCCACAGCTGTAAAAGTTCTTCAACTAATGGCCATAGGTACACATCAATGTCGTTGCCGGGTTGCTTAGGGCCTTGGATGAGAACTGGCATCATAATGAACTTCCGCTTCATGCACATCCAAGGAGGAAGGTTATACATACATAGAGTCACGGGCCAGGTGCTGTGATTGCTGCTCTGCTCCCGAAAGGATTAATGCCATCCGCGCTTAAAGCAAACCATACGCCCTTGGGTCACTTGCAAACTCATCCCAGTACTTTCTCTCGATTTTTCTCCATCAGACCCGTCGTGGGTGCTCTCAAATTCCTTCTTTCATCTGTCCTCACTGTGCCATCGCATCAACTTGGCATGCTCTCCGCTTTTGAACAGACGCTTCAACCGTGGTATTATAGGAGCATACCACATCACCTTAGCAGAACCCTTTTCTGGCGGGCTCGCCATCAACATCATCGTGGTCATCTCGTCTGATCTTATACCGTAATGCACCGCATACCGGCATGCGTTCAGATCATTGTACGCGCACCGCGTAGAGGATGCAGTCATTAGGGCATGCATGTATCTTCGCACCTCCAATCCTAGAGGGCTTACGACCTTCTTTGCTGCGTATGTACTGTCGGACAATTCGTTATCCTTGGAAGCTTCTTCTTCAATATTTTCAGAGCTTCTCAAATCCTTTGTCGAGCACAGCATTCTCTCCTTCCACCGCAGCAATTCCAAAGACGGTACCGAGCTTTGTGTTGCCATCTTCGCAATTGGGGTACAACCCTTTTTGTGATCCTCTAACATGCGATCGAACTTCAACTTCTCCTTTTGACTTTCGCATTAAGTCCCTTGCATCGACAATGACCCGGTGGAGATCATCATCATCGGGCACATCGTCTGGTTCCTCTTAATCTTCAGCAGCTTCGCCTGCTGCAAGATCATCGCACATCGTCTGGTTCCTCTTGATGTTCAAGAGCATCACCGTATTCAGGGGCACATAGTTGTCATCGTACTCTTCTTCTTCGCCGCCTTCCATCATAACCCCTATTTCTCCGTGCCTCGTCCAAACATTATAGTGTGGCATGAAACCCCGTAAAGCAGGTGGGTGTGAAAGATTTTTCGTCGAGTAAGACTTCAGATTCCCACATATAGGGCATGGACAACACATAAAACCATTCTGCTTGTTTGCCTCAGCCACTTCGAGAAAATCATGCACGCCTTAATGTACTCGGAGGTGTGTCTGCATTGGAAATATGCCCTAGAGGCAATAATAAATTAGTTATTATTATTATATTTCCTTGTTCATGATAATCGCTTATTATCCATGCTATAATTGTATTGATAGGAAACTCAAATACATGTGTGGATACATAGACAACACCATGTCCCTAGCAAGCCTCTATTGGCTAGCTCGTTGATCAATAGATGGTTACGGTTTCCTAACCATGGACATTGGATGTCATTGATAACGGATCACATCATTAGGAGAATGATGTGATGGACAAGACCCAATCCTAAGCCTAGCACAAAGATCGTAGTTCAGTATGCTAAAGCTTTTCTAATGTCAAGTATCTTTTCCTTAGACCATGAGATTGTGCAACTCCGGATACCGTAGGAATGCTTTGGGTGTACCAAACGCCACAACGTGAATCGGGTGACTATAAAGGTGCACTACGGATATCTCCGAAAGTGTCTGCATGGGTTGGCACGAATCGAGATCGATTTGTCACTCCGTAAACGGAGAGGTATCTCTGGGCCCACTCGGTAGGACATCATCATAATGTGCACAATGTGACCAAGGGGTTGATCACGGGATGATGTGTTACGGAACGAGTAAAGAGACTTGCCGTAACGAGATTGAACAAGGTATCGGTATACCGACGATCGAATCTCGGGCAAGTACAATACCGCTAGACAAAGGGAATTGTATACGGATCGATTGAGTCCTTGACATCGTGGTTCATCCGATGAGATCATCGTGGAACATGTGGGAGCCAACATGGGTATCCAGATCCCGCTGTTGGTTATTGACCGGAGAACGTCTCGGTCATGTCTGCATGGTTCCCGAACCCGTAGGGTCTACACACTTAAGGTTCGATGACGCTAGGGTTATAAAGGAAGCTTGTATGTGGTTACCGAATGTTGTTCGGAGTCCCGGATGAGATCCCGGACGTCACGAGGAGTTCCGGAATGGTCCGGAGGTAAAGATTTATATATGGGAAGTGCTGTTTCGGCCATCGGGACAAGTTTCGGGGTTATCGGTATTGTACCGGACCACCGGAGGGGTCCTGGGCCCACCGGTGGGGCCACCTGCCCTGGGGCCACATGGGCCCTAGGTGGTGCGCCTAGGCCTGCGTGGGCCAAGGGAACCAGCCCCAAGAGGCCCATGCGCATGAAACACTTGGAGAGGAAGAGTCCATAGAGGGAAGGCACCTCCGAGGTGCCTTGGGAGGATGGACTCCTCCCCCTCTGGCCGCACCCCTCCCTTGGAGGAGGGGCAAGGCTGCGCCCTCCCCCCCTCTTTGGCACCTATATAAAGGGGGGAGGGGAAGGGGGCAGCAGCACCTGAGCCCTGGCGCCTCCCTCCCTCCCGTGACACCTCCTCCTCTCCCGTAGGTGCTTGGCGAAGCCTGCAGGATTGCCACGCCTCCACCACCACCACGCCGTTGTGTTGCTGTTGGATGGAGTCTTCCTCAACCTCTCCTCTCTCCTTGCTGGATCAAGGCATGGGAGACGCCACCGGCTGTACGTGTGTTGAACGCGGAGGTGCCGTCCGCTCGGCACTAGGATCTCCGGTGATTTGGATCACGACGAGTCGACTCCTTCAACCCCGTTCTCATGAACGCTTCCGCTTAGCGATCTACAAGGGTATGTAGATGCACTCTCCTTCCCTCGTTGCTGGTTTCTCCATAGATAGATCTTGGTGACACGTGGGAAAATTTTGAATTTCTGCTCGCTCCCCAACAAAGGGCATCATGAGCTAGGTCTATTGCGTAGATTCTTTGCACGAGTAGAACACAAAGTAGTTGTGGGCGTTGATTTTGTTCAATATGCTTACCGTTACTAGTCAATCTTGATTGGCGGCATTGTGGGATGAAGCGGCCCGGACCAACCTTACACGCATTTCGTGAGACCGGTTCCACCGATCGACATGCACTAGATGCATAAGGTGGCTGGCGGGTGTCCGTCTCTCCTACTTTAGTCGGATCGGATTCGATGAAAAGGGTCCTTATGAAGGGTAAATAGCAATTGGCATATCACGTTGTGGTTTTATGTAGGTAAGAAACGTTTTGCTAGATACCCATAGCAGCCACGTAAAACATGCAACAACAATTAGAGGACGCCTAACTTGTTTTTGCAGGGTATGCTATGTGATGTGATATGGCCAAAGGATGTGATGAATGATATATGTGATGTATGAGATTGATCATGTTCTTGTAATAGGAATCACGACTTGCATGTCGATGAGTATGACAACCGGCAGGAGCCATAGGAGTTGTCTTTATTTATTCATGACCTGCGTGTCAACATAAACGTCATGTAATTACTTTACTTTATTGCTAACCGTTAGCTGTAGTAGTAGAAGTAATAGATGACGTGACAACTTCAAGAAGACACGATGATGGAGATCATGATGATGGAGATCATGGTGTCATGCCGGTGACGATAATGATCATGGAGCCCCGAAGATGGAGATCAAAAGGAGCAAAGTGATGATGGCCATATCATGTCACTATTTGATTGCATGTGATGTTTATCATGTTTATACATCTTATTTGCTTAGAACGACGGTAGTAAATAAGATGATCCCTTACAACAATTTCAAGAAGTGTTCTCCCCTAACTGTGCACCGTTGCTACAGTTCGTCGCTTCAAGCACCACGTGATGATCGGTGTGATAGATCCTTATGTTCACATACAACGGGTGTAAGACAGTTTTACACATGCAAAACACTTAGGGTTAACTTGACGAGCCTAGCATGTGCGGACATGGCCTCGAACACGAGACCGAAAGGTCGAGCATGAGTCGTATGGTAGATACGATCAACATGAAGATGTTCACCGATGATGACTAGTCCGTCTCACGTGATGATCGGACACGGCCTAGTTGACTCGGATCATGTAATCACTTAGATGACCGAGGATGTCTATCTGAGTGGGAGTTCATAAGATGAACTTAATTATCCTGAACATAGTCAAAAGATCTTTGCAAATTATGTCATAAGCTCGCGCTTTAGTTCCACTGTTTAGATATGTTCCTAGAGAAAATATAGTTGAAAGTTGAAAGTAGCGATTATGCGGACAGTAGAAAGCTTATGTCCTTAATGCACCGCTCAGTGTGCTGAACCCCAAACGTCGTTTGTGGATGTTGCGAACATCGGACATACACGTTTTTGATAACTACGTGATAGTTCAGTTAAACGGGTTAGAGTTGAGGCACCAAAGATGTTCTCGAAACGTCGCGGAACATATGAGATGTTTCGAGGGCTGAAATTGGGATTTCAGGCTCGTGCCCACGTCAAAAGGTATAAGACCTCCGACGATTTTCTTAGCCTGCAAACTAAGGGAGAAAAGCTCAATCGTTGAGCTTGTGCTCAGATTGTCTGAAGTGCAACAATCACTTGAACCGAGTGGGAGTTGATCTTCCAGATGAGATAGTGATGTTTCTCCGAAGTCATTTCCACCAAGCTGCTAGAGCTTCGTGATGAACTATAACATATCAAGGATAGAGATGATGATCCTTGAGGTAATCGCGTTGTTTGACATCGCGAAAGTAGAAATCAAGAAGGAGCATCAATTGTTGATGGTTGATGAAACCACTAGTTTCAAGAAGGGCAAGGGCTAGAAGGGACACTTCATGAAACGGCAAATCGGTTGCTGCTCCAGTGAAGAAACCCAAGGTTGAAACCAAACCCGAGACTAAGTGCTTCTGGAATAAGGGGAACTACCACTGGAGCAGCATTACCCTAGATACTTGGTAGATGAGAAGGCTGTCGGTAGAAGTATATTGGATATACATTATGTGAATGTGTACTTTACTAGTACTCCTAGTAGCATCAGGGTATTAGATACCGGTTCGATTGCTAAGTGTTAGTAACTCGAAATAAAAGCTACGGAATAAACGGAGACTAGCTAAAGGAGAGCTGACGAGATGTGTTGGAAGTGTTTCCAAGTTTGATGTGATCAAACATCGCACGCTCCCTCTACCATCAAGATTAGTATTAAACCTGAATAATTGTCATTTGGTGTTTATGCTTGAGCATAGACATGATTGGATTATGTCTATTGCAATACGGTTATTCATTTAAGGGAATAATGGTTACTCTATTTATGTGAATAATACCTTCAGTGGTCTTGCACCTAAATAAATGGTTTATTGAATCTCGATCGTAGTGATACACATTTTCATGCCAAAAGATATAAGATAGTAATGATAGTACCACTTACTTGTGGCACTGCCATGTGAGTCATATTGGTATAAAACGCATGAAGAAGTTCCATGTCGATGGATCTTTGGACTCACTCGTTTTTGAAAAGTTTGAGACATGCGAACCATGTCTATTGGTGTATACGCATGAAGAAACTCCATGCAGATGGATCGTTTGGACTCACTTGATTTTGAATCACTTGAGACATGCAAATCATACCACATGGGCAAGATGACTGAAAAGCCTCGGTTTCAGTAAGATGGAACAAGATAGCAACTTGTTGGAAGTAACACATTTTGATGTGTGCAGTCCAATGAGTGCTGAGGCATGCAGTGAATATCGTTATGTTCTTACTTCACAGATGATTCGAGTAGATATTGAGTATATTTACTTGATGAAACACAAGTCTGAATTATTGAATGGTTCAAGTAATTTGAGAGTGAAGTTTAAGATCTTCGTGACAAGAGGATAGAATATCTATGATATGATCATAGAGATGAATATCTGAGTTACTGAGTTTTGGCACACAATTAAGACATTGTGCAAATTGTTTCACAATTAATACCGCTGGAACACCATAGTGTGATGGTGTGTCCGAACATCATAGTTGCACTCTATTGGATATGGTGCGTACCATGATGTCTCTTATCGAATTACCACTATCGCTCATGGGTTAGGCATTAGAGACAACCACACTCACTTAAATAGGGCACCACGTAATTCCGTTGAGACGACACCGCTTGGAGAAACCTAAGTTGTCGCTTTCTTAAAAGTTTGGGGCTGCGACGCTTATGTGGAAAAGTTTCAGGTTGATAAGCTCGAACCCAAAGCGGACAAAATGCATCTTCATAGGACACCCAAAACAGTTGGGTATACCTCCTAATTCAGATCCGAAAGCAATAGGGATTGTTTCTTGAATCGGGTCCTTTCTCGAGGAAAAGTTCGTCTCGAAAAGTTGAGTGGGAGGATGGTGGAGACTTGATAAGGTTATTGAACCGTCACTTCAACTAGTGTGTAGCAGGGCACGAAAGTTGTTCCGTGGCACCTACACCAATTGAAATAGAAGCTTATGATAGTGATCATGAAGTTTTGGATCAAGTCACTACCGTACCTCGTAAGGGTGACAAGGATGCGTACTACTTCTGAGTGGTACAGTAATCCTGTCTTGAAGGTCATGTTGCTAGACAACAATGAACCTACGAGCTATGGAGAAGCGATGGTGGGCCCAAATTCCGACAAATGGTTAGAAACCATGAAATCCGAGATAGGATCCATGTATCAAAACAAAGAATGGACTTTGGTGGACTTGCCCGATGATCGGCAAGCCATTGAGATGAATGGATCTTTAAGAAGAAGACGGACGTGGGCGGTAATATCACCGCTATGAAGCTCGACTTGTGGCGAAGAGTTTTCACAAGTTCAAGGAGTTGACTACGATGAGATTCTCTCATTCAGTAGCGATGCTTAAGTCCGTCGAAATCATGTTAGCATAAGCTGCATTTATGAAATCTGGCGATGGATGTCAAAATGAGTTTCCTTACCAGTTTTCGTAAGGAAAGGTTGTATGTGATACAATCAGAAAAGTTTTGTCGATCCTAAGGATGCTAAAAGGTATGCTGGCTCCAGCGATCCTTTCTAAGGACTGGAGTAAGCATCTCGGAGTTGGAATGTGTGCTTTGATGAGATGATCAAAGATTTTGGGAGTATACAAAGTTTATGAGAAACTTGTATTTCCAAAGAAGTGAGTGGGAGCACTATAGAATTTTTGATGAGTATATGTTGTTGACATATTGTTGATCAGAAATGATGTAGAATTTCTGGAAAGCATATAGGGTTATTTGAAAAGTGTTTTTCAAGTGAAAACCTGTATTAAACTACTTGAACATTGAGCATCAAGATCTATAGTGATAGATCAAAAATTGCTTAATGGTACTTTCAAACGAGCATATACCTTGACATGATCTTGAAAGTGTTCAAGATGGATCAGTCAAAGAAGGAGTTCTTGCCTGAGATGTAAGGTATGAAGTTAAAAGTTAAAGCTCGACCACGGCAGAAAAGAGAGAAAGGACGAAGGTCGTCCCCTATGCTTCATACATAGGCTCTATAGTATGCTATGCTGTGTACCGCACCGGAAGTGTGCCTTGCCATGAGTCAGTCAAGGGGTACAAGAATGATCCAGGAATGGATCATTGGACAGCGGTCAAAATTGTCCTTGGAGTAAATAAGGACATGTTTCTCGATTATGGAGGTGATAAAGAGTTCGGCGTAAAGGGTTACGTCGATGCAAGCTTTAACACCTATCCGAGTGACTCTGAGTAGCAAACCGGATACGTATAGTGGAACAACCATTTGGAATAGATCCAAGTGGAGCGTGGAAGCAGCATTTACAATATGACATAGAGAATTGCAAAGCACACACGGATCTGAAAGGTTCAGACCCATTGACTAAAACCGTTGACTAAAACCTCTCTCACAAGCAAAACATGATCAAACCTCGAACTCATTGAGTCTAAATCACATGATGATGTGAACTAGTTTATAGACACTAGTAAACTCTTTGGGTGTTGGTCACATGGCGATATGACCTATCGTTGTTAATCACATGGCGATGTGAACTAGATTATTGACTCTAGTGCAAGTGGGAGACTGTTGGAAATATGCCCTAGAGGCAATAATAAATTAGTTATTATTATTATATTTCCTTGTTCATGATAATCGTTTATTATCCATGCTATAATTGTATTGATAGGAAACTCAAATACATGTGTGGATACATAGACAACACCATGTCCCTAGCAAGCCTCTATTGGCTAGCTCGTTGATCAATAGATGGTTACGGTTTCCTAACCATGGACATTGGATGTCATTGATAACGGATCACATCATTAGGAGAATGATGTGATGGACAAGACCCAATCCTAAGCCTAGCACAAAGATCGTAGTTCGTATGCTAAAGCTTTTCTAATGTCAAGTATCTTTTCCTTAGACCATGAGATTGTGCAACTCCGGATACCGTAGGAATGCTTTGGGTGTACCAAACGTCACAACGAATCGGGTGACTATAAAGGTGCACTACAGATATCTCCGAAAGTGTCTGCTTGGGTTGGCACGAATCGAGATGGATTTGTCACTCCGTGTAACGGAGAGGTATCTCTGGGCCCACTCGGTAGGACATCATCATAATGTGCACAATGTGACCAAGGGGTTGATCACGGGATGATGTGTTACGGAACGAGTAAAGAGACTTGCCGTAACGAGATTGAACAAGGTATCGGTATACCGACGATCGAATCTCGGCAAGTACAATACCGCTAGACAAAGGGAATTGTATACGGGATCGATTGAGTCCTTGACATCGTGGTTCATCCGATGAGATCATCGTGGAACATGTAGGAGCCAACATGGGTATCCAGATCCGCTGTTGGTTATTGACCGGAGAACGCCTCGGTCATGTCGCATGGTTCCCGAACCCGTAGGGTCTACACACTAAGGTTCGATGGCGCTAGGGTTATAAAGGAAGCTTGTATGTGGTTACCGAATGTTGTTGGAGTCCCGGATGAGATCCCGGACGTCACGAGGAGTTCGGAATGGTCCGGAGGTAAAGATTTATATATGGGAAGTGCTGTTTCGCCATCGGGACAAGTTTCGGGTTATCGGTATTGTACTGGGACCACCGGAGGGTCCTGGGCCCACCGGTGGGGCCACCTGCCCGGGGGCCACATGGGCCCTAGGTGGTGCGCCTAGGCCTGCGTGGGCCAAGGGAACCAGCCCCAAGAGGCCCATGCGCATGAAACACTTGGAGAGGAAGAGTCCATAGAGGGAAGGCACCTCCGAGGTGCCTTGGGAGGATGGACTCCTCCCCCTCTTGGCCGCACCCCTCCCTTGGAGGAGGGGCAAGGCTGCGCCCCCCCTCTTTGGCACCTATATAAAGGGGGAGGGAAGGGGCAGCAGCACCTGAGCCCTGGCGCCTCCCTCCCTCCCGTGACACCTCCTCCTCTCCGTGGGTGCTTGGCGAAGCCTGCGCAGATTGCCACGCTCCTCCACCACCACCACGCCTGTTGTGTTGCTGTTGGATGGAGTCTTCCTCAACCTCTCCCTCTCTCCTTGCTGGATCAAGGCATGGGAGACGCCACCGGCTGTACGTGTGTTGAACGCGGAGGTGCCGTCCGTTCGGCACTAGGATCTCCGGTGATTTGGATCACGACGAGTACGACTCCTTCAACCCCGTTCTCATGAACGCTTCCGCTTAGCGATCTACAAGGGTATGTAGATGCACTCTCCTTCCCCTCGTTGCTGGTTTCTCCATAGATAGATCTTGGTGACACGTAGGAAAATTTTGAATTTCTGCTACGTTCCCCAACACTGTCACCGTACATCCATTGCCGGTTCATCTGCGTGCATTATATATAATTAAGTATGTCAAAAACCATTACAGAACATCATGAATAGATAATTAAGTGACCAAATTAATAGAAGTTCATCATCACATTAAAACCAAAGTACATACATAGTTCTCATCTAACAACATAAAGCTCTGCAGAGCATCTAAATTAATTAAACCATACATTGAAACTATGTAAAACATTTCAATGCGAAAACAAATTCGATCATAATCGCAACCAAGGTAACAATTGATCCAACGGTATAATGATACTAAGCCTCGGTATGAATGACATATTTTCTAATCTTTCTAATCTTCAAGCGCATTGCATCCATCTTGATCTTGTGATCATCGACGACATCCGCAACATGCAACTCCAATATCATCTTCTCCTCCTCAATTTTTTTATTTTTTCCTTCAAGAAACTTTTTTTCTTCTTCAACTAAATTTAACCTCTCGACAATAGGGTTGGTTGGAATTTCCGGTTCACATACCTCCTAGATAAATAAAATCTATGTCACGTTGGTCGGCATAATTTTCATAAACAATAAATGAAGCAATAGTTATAAATATAATATATACCACATCCGAATCATAGACAGGACGAGGGCCGACGGTGGCGGATACCAAAACCATCGCACTATATAATAACAAGCAATAAAATAGTAAGAAAATTAGACAAGTATATATCTCTAAAGCAAGAATTTTTTCTTTCAGAAAGAAGATAAGAACAAGAGGCTCACCACGGTGGTGCCGGCGACGAGATCGGCGCGGGCGATCGACGACAGTGAAGACGGGGACGGGGCGTGACGGGCAGCTAATATCAACCTAGACAAATCTCGGGAAAAAATAGAGTTCGGAGGTCGTGCTTCGAGAGGAGAAAGCTAAACTAGTGTGGTTGGGAGGTGAGCTAGAGCACCACAAAACCCTCCCCCCGGCCAGAGAAAAACAGAGCAGTGGAGTGCTCTGCTCGCGGGCGAGGGGTATATATAGGCACCTCAATGGTCCCGGTTCGTGGCACGAATCGGGACTAAAGGGCAGCCTGTTGTCCCGGTTCAAGCCACCAACCGGGACCAATGGTGGTGGGCCAGGAGCCAGGCCCATTGGTCCCGGTTCATCCCACCAACTGGGACCAAAAGGTCCAGACGAACCGGGACAAATGGCGCACGTGGCCCGGCCGGTCCCCTAGGCTCACGAACCGGGACCAATGCCTCATGGGTCCCGGTTCTGGACTGAACCGGGACTAATGGGCTAACCCGGCCTGGACCAAAGCCCTCTTTTCTACTAGTGGTACTAAAATTTAGGATCTAACATGTAATACATTGATTTTACTACGTGGACTTAGTTTTCTAAAGCTAAGCTCTCTTAGGGCATATACAACCGGACCTTCCAAGTCCACCCTCCACATCCGCCCCAAACATCTGGGCGGGTTGCCCGATCACTTCCCAGACGCAAAAACCACACCCAGCCGTGGCCCGCACAACTAGCCCGAATGTTCGGGCTATCCGGCAAGCCCATATCCAGCTCATATGTGGGGCGGATATGCGAGGCCCTGACATGCCGTCATGTCAGACAGGCTCGCTATGGGCCAGCCCCAGCCCACCACCGCCCCCCACAAAAACCCTATCTGGCCGATAAGGCCTAGTCAAATTGCACTCCTCTGTCAGCCTTGTCGCCCTCTCTGCTCCCCTCCGTCTCCTCCCCTACCTTTTCCAATCTCTTCTGGACCCTCCACCATAGCCAAGTCCGGCCACGTCTCCGGCAACGAGCCTGACCCATGAACTGGGATGACCATGTGAAGGAGGACTCTGGCTTCAGTAGCGCTGCGCCAAAAAAGGAGGAGCTCGCGGTCCGCATCCCCATCTAGTGGTCGCAGCTGGATACCGGCAAGAGCTTGAGCTCCATGACGTCCTCCGCCAGCTCATCCCTGTCAAGCAGCACTAGTGCACTCCAGCAAGCTCACCTGCCTCGCTCTGCGCCGCTGCAAATCTGGAGCAGGGTGGTCCTCTCTCCTCCCCCTCCAGCGCTAGGTCCTCGTGCCAGTGGCTCCCCTGTGGATGAACATGCCAGAGCCAGAGGCTCCCCTGTGGATGAACATGCCAGAGCCAGAGGCCAAAGCCAGCGAAGGTCGGCTCCTCTTGCTCTGTCCCCATCGACCCGGAGCAACAGCTCCTCCGCGAGGTCATGCGCCGTTCGCTGACCTCGACAGAGACGGACGTCAGGCGCCTCCGGTGCATAATGTGAAGGCGCTCTTGCTCGGGATCGAAGCTTCGGAGCGCCTCATGAGGGAGGAGTCTGCCAAGGCCAAGGTAGCATGCCACGCGAAGTAGCAAGAGCGTGTCCTCCGCCGCCTCTCCGGCTACATCTCGTCGGTGTTGGAGAGCGGTACCACCACGGTCGATGACGACTGTCCTCCTGCCGCGGACGCCTGCATGGAGGAAATGGGCGCCACCATAGTGACTATCGACTACGGAGAGGTCTGAATTGATTTCGTCTATCTCAAGATAATGCCGGTTCAGTCTCTCGAAGATGCTCATTGAATTAGGTGTATGTGCATACGTTCATAGGGGTGAGTGTACGCGCGTATGTATGAGGGTCTATGTGTCTATTGTGTTAAAAAAAACTCAAGCCACAATTTAGTTCGACATGATTTTCGATTTGAAACTGACTTTGGATTGTGGTCTAGGACGATGCCGTGAACAATTCCCAGAGAATAACGTTTTAGATTATTATTTTTCCCGTTCGTAGTCACACCTCACACGGCGAACGAAACATCAGATTTCAGGAGGCAAGTCCGAGTGAATTTCCATGTTATCCAAATTTCCAAGTTCGAGTTAGCTACAGTTTCCATGTCCGACTCGGTCGAGTATGTACGTGCTTATATACGGCTGATGCTGGACGCTCGAAATCCCACAATGTGTATGCACGCTGCCACAAATCATACCAGCGGCAGCCAAAACGCTCGAAGATGGCTGACGATGGACGCCCCAAGCTGGTCCATCGACCGGAGACGATGCCGTGCATGCCTCACGAGCTGATCGCGTGGAAGATCCTGGTCCGGCTGCCCGCCAAGTCCCTGCTGCAGCTACGGTGCGTCTGCAAGGCCTGGCGCGACATCATCTCCGGCGCCGACCCCTCCTTCTCTCAGGCGCACCTCTACCACCTTCACCAGCAAGTCAAGAAGCCCTACAGCCTGCTCATCGCGCCACGTATCAAAAGCGAAAGCGACGTGGAAGATCCCCGCGACACGAGAAGACCGTGGATCGACATGAAGGTTACCTCCCCGGGGCTGTACCTGTGGGAGGAGAGCCAGAAGGACATCGCGACCCTCTTATTCGACATCTCCTCATTCCCCGCCGAGGGGGCGGCGACAAGGCATGGGCTCGCGCACTGCGACGGGCTCGTGTTTCTGCCCGCCGAGGATACTGTGCATGTGCTCAACCCGGCCACACGCCAAATGTGTGTGCTGCCTTGGAGCCCGAACGGTGTTGCGCCGCGTCGGTGCCCCGAAGGTGAAGCCCACCAAGCGTTCGGCTTCGGGCGCGACCATCGCTCCAACGCCTACAAGGTCGCTCGTTTCTTCCACCGTGAAACGCGTGGCATGCATGGTCTCGGGATGGAGGTGTTCACTATCGGAAAGGACCAGTGCTGGCGCGAGACAGCCGTGCAACCGCCGTACCCTTTTGTAGCCGGACTAACGGCGACATTCTTCAAGGGCTCCTTGATCTGGACGATCGACCATTACTCGCCTATGTATGACTACTCGCATCTTGATGATGCTGCACACATGCCTTGCTTTGTCCGTTTTAACCTTGAAGACGAGTCATTCAGCGTCATGACGGGTCCTCCGTGGTACGAAGGGGCCGACTATCTTGACACCAACTTTGCCGAGGTGAACGGGAAGCTAGCCATGCCTCATCCAGGCCCAAACAGTGAATTGGTCGAGATATGGATGTGCGATGACGTGGAAGGCAACGACCCGCCACGGTGGCATCAACGGCATGTGCTCGATTACCCATTTTCTATGCGTCTCATTGCCACGTTTGGTGACGAGATTGTGTATCAAGATACAGTGGACTATCTGTGGCGTCGAACTCGTCGAGGAGATAAGGCTATGGCTCGCATGAACGTCTTGAAATATTACAACCCCGATATGGGCACGCTTGTTGAGTACTCATGGAGGACCGTCAAAAGCTTCGATGTAATATTTTATGTTCCCACCCTAGTTAGAATCTAGATAGCTTCTAGCTGGCTTACTTATTGCTAGCTATGTAATCAGCAAGGACCGTCACTGATATTTTTAATAAAGTTTATTTAAACCACGTAAATATTATGGACTTTGATATCATTTCATAAGGCCGGGGCTTGCATGATGACGAGCTTCAGATAATTGGGTCACTCTGCGGAAAAAATCCTTATTTGGTTTGCAGCCGGGGAGTACGCCATGCATGGCCGCATCGCAAGAGAAAATTGAATTCCAGGCGAAGAATATTTTGCATTTCTCTCACCGTTCATAGTCACACGGCAACCGAAACGTCGGATTTCAGGAGGCAACAAGTTCCGAGTCAAATTCCAAGTGTTGTTACCAAAAGTTCGAGTTAGTTTCCATAGATGGTGAAGTTCAAGTTAGTGCCTGACTCGGTTTGGAATCTATCGTGGGTATATATAAGCACAAGATTAATAATCAAATAAAAGGCTTAATAGAAGGATACGAATGCAGCCACAACTTGGTCCTCGCGTCCTGACGGCTTCGGCAGCCAACACAATCGGCGAAGATGGCGTGTCTGCCAAACAAGCTGATCGTGTGGGAAATCCTAGTTCGTCTTCCCGTCAAATCACTGTGGCGGATAAGGTGCGTCTGCAAGGACTGGCGCGACACCATCTCCGGCGATCCTTCCTTCGCTCAGTCGCAGCTCCACCGACTTCGCAAGCAAAAAGAAAAATACCATAGCCTGCTCATCGCACCACGTGCCTATCGCAAAGTGGTCGAATCTAGGATAGACCGATATGAGGTCACCAACCCGGGATTGTACCTGTGGGAGGAGAGCCGGCAGCATGCCGCGACCCTCTTACATGACACCTCCTCGTTCCCTGTGGAGGAGACGCGGATCAGGCACAGGTTCGCACACTGCGATGGACTTGTGTTGTTGCCGACCGAGGATATCGTGCGCGTGCTCAATCCAACCACACACCAAGTCCTCGAGCTGCCTTGGAGCCCCAACAGCATCGCACCGCGCCGGTGTTGTACACACAAAGGCCACCAGGCGTTTGGCTTTGGTTGTAGCCATCGCTCCAACGCCTACAAGGCCGCTCGCTTCTTCTATCGTGAAAAGCGTGCGATGGGTGGTATTGGGATGGAGGTGTTCACTATCGGAAAGGACCACTACTGGCATGAGACGGCCGCACAGCCACCGTACCCATTTCTAGTAGGGCGAATTGCCACCTACTTCAAGGGTTCCTTGATCTGGATAGTTGACCAACACTCACTTATGTATGAATATGATCACTTGGTTTTACATGATCGTGCACGTATGTCGTGCTTTGTCTGGTTTAGCCTCGAGGACGAGTCATTTAACATCATGACGGGTCCTCCACGGCTTGAAGGACCCGACTATTTAGAATACAGCGTAGCTGAGTTGAACGGTGAGTTAGCCGTCCTTCGTCTAGCGCCCACCTATGGATCAGTTGAGATATGGATGTGCGCTGATGCGGAAGGCAACAAACCGCAATGGTGGGAGCAACACTATGCTTTTGGCTTTTCATCTTCTGTTCGTCTGATAGCCACATTTGATGATGAGATAGTGTACCAAGGCGGATTATCAGATCTTCGGCGTCAAACTAGTCAAGGAGATAATATTATGGTTGACATGAATGACTTGGCGTATTATAACCCCGACATGGGAACACTTGTTGAATACCCATGGTGGGACATGGAGGACTTTGATGTAATCTTTTTTATTCCTTCTCTAGTCCAAATCTAGTTAGCTTGTTTTTGCATAAGTATTCAGTTATTTGTCACAAACACACTTCTGTTTTATGAGAAGACGCAGACATACACTTAATGTAAGAACAAGTGCTTTGCTTTTTATGGATTATTATCTAGCATACCTAGCTTATTTCTGGCACATGTATCTTTATTTTTTGTGGTTGATTTGTGCTTTTATTGGGAGGAATTTAATGTTCACAATTCTCCTGAGCAATTTTGACAATAAAAAGCTAACAAATGGTTCAATGTTGTCTGATAAGTTCCACCGACTACAATTTTAGCGTCCTTCTTTCCTTGTGTTTTACCAAATATCTCCTTTGCGAGTTTTAGGCATCAATAATTAAATCATGACTCCTTTATTTTGAGTTTCCATTTGATTTAATTAGTGAAATAAATATTCCAAAAGACATTCTAATCATAGTTGGATTAAATCATGCTTATGGCTAAAATAACAAGCCTTAGAAATTAGAAGAATTAAATGGTAAATATATAAAAATCTTGATAGCTATTTTGTTTTTGTTTTTGCGGGGAGCTTCTAGCTGGCTTATTGCTCGCTATGTAATCAGCATGGACCTTCGCTGGTATTTCTAATAGGGTTCTTTGCACGACGTAAATCTTATGGACTTTTATAAGATTTAATATGGGCTTGCATGATGATGAGCTTCATATAACTAGGTCACTTTTAACAGTTTCTGCAAAATATTCCTTATTTGGTTTGCAGCCGAGGAGCACGGCATGCAAGAGAAAATTGAATTCCCGGCACGGTCAAACAGCAAACGAACCGTCAGATTTCAGGAGTCAAATTCCAAGTGTTGTTACCAAAAGTTCGAGTTAGTTTCCAGAAGTTGATCTACGTGTTCGACTTGGTTTGGACTCTATTGTGCCGTGCGTATATAAGCACAAGATTAACCAAAGGCTTAACAATTAGGATACGTACGCAGCCACAACTTGGTCCTCGCGTCCGACGGCTGCGGCAGTCAACACGATTGGCCAAGATGGTGTGCCTGCCAAACGAGCTGATCGTGTGGGAAATCCTAGTTCGGCTGCCCCTCAAATCTCTCTTGCGGCTACGATGCTTCTGCAAGGACTGGCGCGACACCATCTCCGGAGATCCCTCCTTCGCTCAGTCGCACCTCCGCCGACTTCCCCTGCAAAAGTAAAAATACCATCGCCTGCTCATCGCACCACGTGCCTACAGACACGTGGTCGAACCTAGGATAATCCGAGATACTGTCACCAGCCCGGGATTGTACCGGTGGGAGAAGAGCCGGCCGCACGCCGGGACCCTCTTACATGACACCTCCTCGCTCCCCGCCGAGGTGACGTGGAAGAGGTATGCGTTCGCGCACTGCGACGGACTTGTGTTGTTGCCCACCGAGGCTAGCGTGTGTGTGTGTGCTGAACCCAGTCACACGCCGAGTCCTCACGCTACCTTGGAGCCCCAACAGTGTCGCCCCGCGTCGGTGCCTGCAAGTAGGAGGCCACCAGGCGTTCGGCTTCGGGCGCGACCCTCGCTCCAACGCCTACAAGGTCGCTCGTTTCTTCTACCGTGAAACGCAAGCCATGGGCAATATTGGGATGGAGGTGTTCACGGTCGGAAAGGACCAATACTGGCATGAGACGTCTGCACAACCGCCCTACCCCTTCGTAGTAGAACGGACGGCAACCTTCTTCAAGGGCTCCTTGATCTGGACAGTCAACCTTGACTTGCTTATTTTTGACGAATCATCTCCAGATGGTGTTGCAAACAAGCCGTGCTTTGTCCTCTTTAGCCTTGAGTGGTTATTAGATACTCTCGGCAGGACGTCGTGCGGTTTTATGTAATGTTTTACATTCCCGCCCTGCTTCAAATCTAGCTAGATTATTACCGTGTGTAATCAACAAGCGTCATCTTTGGTCATTCAACAAAAAATATAGTTGTTTGCTCGAGGTAGATTGTATGATTTTTGACAAGTGATTTCATAAAGGCGGGCATGGTGATGAGCTTTAATTCACTAGGTCACTAATGGCCTTTCTGCAAAAGTATTCAATTATTCGTCAGGAGAAGCTGTGCACCTACAACTAAATAGATTAGCTTGCTGATCAGCTCAAACGATTTGCTAAAAGTTCAAAGTCTTGATAATTTGCTCTTTGTTCATTTGATCTTCAAAAAAATCTTCTTTGTTTATTTTTTCCTTTTTCCACACTAAATATATATATTTGAATTTTTCAAATTTCTTTTAAATTAATTTAAATTATTTTTAAAGTAATTTAATTTTAAATTACTCTAATTTTAAAATAGTGTTCATACCATCCAAATTTTTTTTGTGATATTCCAAAATGTTCAAACGTTTAAAAAGTATTAATGGTATTTTCTGAAGAAATTGTAAATTTATTGGCATGAGTTTTACAAAATTTGTATTACTCGAAAAAGTACTCTTGATATTTAAAAATGTGCATGGATTTAAAAGTATGTTCATGACATTTTCAAATAATTTTCATAAAATGTAAAACATTTTCACGCAATTAATGAAATAAATGTTCAATAAATTGAAAAATGTTCACACATTTATAATATTTTTATGTGTTTCTGAAAATGTTCAACATTGAATTTTAAAAATTGTCGTCGTTTCCTAAAAATGTGCACTTAAATTTGAGAAAAATTTGTACCATTAATTTTTTCATAAGTCTATAAGCAATTATAATGGAATTATAAAATATCATTAGTGTATGAGAAATGCTCACAAAAGGTAAAAAATTACGCATTTTTATAAGATAATCATGATATATAGGAAATTGTTAATAATAGTTTAGAAAAATATCACATGCTTAGAAAAAATTTCATGGGTGTGTTAAAAAATCGCACAATTTCTTAAATATTTATGATACGTAAAAATGTTCACTCCTTTTTATATAGAAATATGAGAATGGAAATAATAAAATAGAATAGGTTGAAAAGATAAAAGTGGTAAAAACAGAAAATATGAAAACAAAATTTTAAAATGGAACAGGAAAAGAAAAACATAAAAGAAAAATGAAATACGCTACAGAGAAGCAAAGAAAAGAAAAAAAAAAGAAAAACCGAGCATATAAAGTTCCCAGAACAACAAAGCATACAGATCTGATAATAGGGAGCCTCGAAGGGGCAACCGCTGTTGGAAATATGAGCAATTTACCGAATGATTTTATTAACAAAAATACTAGATAAAGTATGACTAAAATAGCAAATGTAAAGCAAGTCATGCAATCTGACAGAGAGAAGGTAAACATCGTCTGCATATATGAACTTGAGGTAAACATATGTAGAACAGACAGTAGATGAAGTTGCTTATACGAAACAGAACCTAACATATGTAGGGCAGAAACTAGAGCCAAGAACTATAGGAGGACTTCTAACAGAAAGGAGAAGAACACGTACGGCACAACAGCAGCAGAAGCGCTGGACTTGGGGTCGGTGTCCTCGCCTCCCATGTCGTCGAGGAGGTCGTGGATGTCGGGGAAGAAGTCGTCGTCGGGGAAGTAGTCGTCGGCGACCGGATCGTCCGTGATGAAGCAGCCAGTAGTCCCGCTGAGCGCTCCCCAAAAACCTTATCACCCTTCTCCCGTACAGGACTCAAAAGGTGCGGTTTCGGAGGCCTACTATCCCGACCTGCGGTGCACGCCGCAAGCCGGGACGAGGAAGATCGTAGCAGCAGCGCAGTGCTCAGGAACTTGTGGCGAGAGGAGGAAGAGATTCTGCTGCGTCTCTCTGAGGCGAGAGGCTGCGCCGGGAGCTCAAGAGAACGAGGGAGACGAAACGAACAGGCAGCAGGCGAAGAGGTGCGCCGTTCGTATTCAATCTCCACTACAGCAAAACGTTTCAGCTTACGCGTGACCTTTCGTATACCCGTAGTGCGTGGTAAAAATTTAGACATCGGCTCGGCTCATTCCCGCAACCCGCGGCGCGTCGTGACGAGGCGTGGCGTGGCGAGGAGGAGCGCACGTGGATGTCCCTCTTGTTCTCATGCTCATACAAGTGGAGAAAGAGCCTCCCTTATAAAGAGGTCCAACTCCCTCTAAACTAGCAATGTGGGACTAAACTTTAGTTTCACCTCTTGCCTTGCACAAATGGGCTGCGTGGGCCTCTAGGATTTATTAGGAATTTCTGAAACTGCTATTGGGCTAGGCCCAAATAGGCAAAAATTCCAGCAATCCCCCACCAGATCCCAGAGGCACACAAAATTTGCCTTTGGTTCCAAAACACTGTTTTATATACCGGTACTGTAGTGGAGACTGTTAAGTTGAACTTCTACCTAGAACCCTATGCTACACTAGTAAGCAACTTGAACAGTGGACTGGGCCTTGAACTGCAAGTTTTCTGCGAATCTAGTTTCACATAAAGCCTTGACCGATACGTGGCTACCGTGGGTCTTCCCCGCGGGTGGAGCTTATGCGTCATACTCCGTGACCTTTCATGAGTTTACTAGAGAGAACCCTACTCTCATAGATTGCGACGTTTAACAATCAGACTCATATAGGTGCGTTCTTCAAAAGATGTTCTCCAGGACAACATCTCTGCTTCAAAAAATCCATGTCTATTGTTCATGATAATTGTCTATTGTTCATGCTATAATTGTGTTATCCGGAAATCGTAATACATGTGTGAATACATAGACCACAACATGTCCCTAGTGAACCTCTAGTTGACTAGCTCGTTGATCAATGGATGGTTACGGTTTCCTGACCATGGACATTGGATGTCATAGATAACGGAATCACATCATTGGGAGAATGATGTGATGGACAAGACCCAATCCTAAGCATAGGACAAGATCGTGTAGTTCGTTTGCTAGAGCTTTTCTAATGTCAAGTATGATTTCCTTAGACCATGAGATCGTGCAACTCCCGGATACCGTAGGAGTGCTTTGGGTGTACCAAACGTCACAACGTAACTGGGTGGCTATAAAGGTACACTACATGTATCTCCGAAAGTGTCTGTTCGGTTGGCACGGATCGAGACTGGGATTTGTCACCCCGTATGACGGAGAGGTATCTCTGGGCCCACTCGGTAATGCATCATCATAATGAGCTCAATGTGACCAAGTGGTTGGTCATGGGATCATGCATTATGGAACGAGTAAAGTGACTTGCCGGTAGTGAGATTGAACGAGGTATTGTGATACCGACGATCGAATCTCGGGCAAGTAACGTATCGATTGACAAAGAGAATAGTATACGGGATTACTTGAATCCTCGACATCGTGGTTCATCCGATGAGATCATCGTGGAACATGTGGGAGCCAACATGGGTATCCAGATCCCGCTGTTGGTTATTGGCGGAGAGTTGTCTCGGTCATGTCACGTGATTCCCGAACCCGTAGGGTCTACACACTTAAGGTTCGATGACGCTAGGGTTATAAGGAAGATATGTATGTGATTACCGAATGTTGTTCGAGTCCGGATGAGATCCGGACGTCACGAGGAGTTCCGAATGGTCGAAGGTGAAGATTTATATATGGGAAGTTGTCATACGGTCACCGAAAAAGTTTGGGGGCATACCGGTATTGTACCGGGGCCACTGGAGGGGTTCCGGGGGTCCATCGGGAGGGTCCACCTGCCCCGGAGGGCCTTATGGGCTGTAGGTGGAAGGGAACCAGCCCCTAAGTGGGCTGGGCGCCATTCCCCCCTAAGGCCCATGCGCCTAGGGTTGGGGGGAACCCTAAAGGGGGCGGCCCCCTTGCTTGGGGGGCAAGCCCCCTCCCCCTTGGCCGCCGCCCTCCCCCCTCTAGATCCCATCTAGAGGGGCCGCCCCCCTTCCCCCTTCTCCCTATAAATAGAGGGGCGAGGGGAGGGCTGCAGCACCACATCCAAGGCGCAGCCCCTCCCCTCCCCAACACCTCGATGAAAAACAATATGTGGCTTTGAACCTTGCAATAGAGTAGTAATCATGCATATACTGCTTGTTTGTTCCCTGCTGGACCTGGGAGAGAAGTGATGAAAAACAAGGCATGAATGCATGGCAACCCATTTATCTGCCATTGCCTACAACTGCAAGTTCTAGCTTCTATATCCACTGGATATCTCCATTCCCTCTTCTCTTTATCCTAATATGATATCTCTGCTGTGGTACCCGAGCAAAGAGTCACGTTCATTTCCAACCCTGTTTGTTTTCTGCTTCAGTTCATTCATCACGGCAGGGATGATAATGTGGCCCATGAATTTTTCCTCGGCTATTCCTGCACGATAATGAAATTTCTGCATGTATTCTATCCTTATCCTGTCAAGAAAATCCACCACATAATGACCATTTAGTTTTCGGATCGTTTAGTTGAAAGACTCTGCTAGATTATTGTGCACATAGTCAACTTTGCTCAGTTCACTGAATTGGCTTCTGGCCCATAACTTGGAGTGGTGTGTTTCCGAGTATCCCTTCACTTTGGGATTCCTGTATAACTGCCTCAAGTGGTAGTTGTGCTTTTTCACACTGCAAGTCAAAGATGCTGGCCATAAATTGTCGGTATACACCTTTCCTTTGTATTTCTTCACAACATTTGCAGCAAGGTGACGCATGCATTCCCTATGCTCTACTCTAGGGAACACATTGTCCACGTCCACTTCTAAACCTTTGCAAGCATCTGTATGAATTACAACCCATTGGGATGTGCAACAGCCCGACGCAGATTATGCAAAAACCAAGTCCATCTCTTCTCAGACTCTATCTCCAGCACACCGTACACAACTGGCAATATGAAACTATGTGCATCAACTGCACAAGCTGCTACTAACTGTCCTTTAAACCTCCCTATGAGAAAAGTAGCATCAATAGCCAAATAAGGCCTGTAGCCTCCCTTCCTCTAGAGCAAGCTGCTCTGTCCGAGTCACAACAACACGGTACACCGTCTTAATAGTGTAATTACTTGTGCTGTCAAAAGCCCACGCATAAAAATCATCCCCACCTCCAAATCGTAGTGGAATGTTAAGAATCGCCTCTGCATCCGGAGCAATGAATTGGTCACGAACCACCTGTTGACGCCACGTCCAGTTATCTAAATCAATTAGTTCAGAAACAAACTCAACCCAGCATGGGCATCATCCAGATGGTTCCAGGGATCCACTTCTCGGTCCAAACTGGGATGGAACTTCCATCCCCAACCCTTTTTACTAGTCCCGGACTCAAGGCTTCCCTGCCTGCTATTATCGCTCGCCAAATGGCCGGAGCTGACCTGGGAACAAATGGTTGCATAAAATCGCAATCTGGGAAGTAACAACCTTTTAACACTCAAGCACACAAGGAATTTGGCTTCATCATGAGGCGTCACCCCTGTTTTCCAAGTAGTTCTAGGTTAAACTGATGCATGTCCCGGAATCCCATCCCTCCTTGACACTTAGGGGTGGAATTTTTTTCCAAAAAAGCTAATGCATACCTTTCTTGTCAAGAGAACTATTCCAAAAATATTTAGCCATTGGGGAAGTAATGCTCTTGTACACTTTTTTTGTCAGCAGAAATGTGCTCATACTATATGTCGGCGTCGCTTGAATGACATATTTAGGGCCAGTTCTTTTGGACGGCTTAAAAAATAAGCTGCCCCTCCCTAGTTTAAAAAGTAAGCCGCTCTCAATTTTTTTAAGGCTTCTATATTAGTTATCCCATAATTAGTTCAGAAGCCTAAATGAATGAGGGAGGCGCCTTATGAAAAAAGCTAGGGTCCTCCCGACCAGCACAAGCTAACAACTTCTCTGACCAGCCCTGTATCTTACCACGAGCTCGCTCAACAATATAATCAAAAATCCCGCTTGTAATACGCCCAATTGCCGTGGGAAGCCCGAGATATCTCTCACTAAATGCCTCTGCATGAATATCCAATAAGTTTTTCAAACCAAGCCTCACATGTGGAGGCGTATTAGAACGGAAGATGACACTTTTATTTCGGTTGACACGCTGTCCAGAGGCATCACCATAAACTTGAAGATGGCACTTTGGTTTTTTATTTGTTTCCTTTTGTTTTTCATTCAACATTTTTATATACATGTTCAACATTTTTTCAAATACTTGTTCAAACTTTTTTAAATACTTGTTCAATATTTTTATATACATGATCAACATTTCTTCAAATAATCGTTCAACATTTTTCAAATACTTGTTCAACATTTTATATACATGTTCAACATTTATTTCAAACACTGGTTCAACATCTTTCAAATATTTGTTCAACATTTTTATATACATGATCAACATTTTTTCAAATACTTGTTCAACATTGTTTTCAAATGTTTTCTGATTACTGTACTTTGTAATATACCCCCTCCATCCCAAAATTCTTGTCTTAAATTTGTCTAGATACGGATGTATCAAGTCACGTTTTAGTATTTGATACATCCGTATCTAGACAAGAATTTTGAGACGGAGGGAGTATATAGTTAGAATATTTTAAAGTACAAACAAAAGTAAAAAATAAAATAAAAGTAAAAAACAAAACAGGAAACGTAAAAAAAAAAACAGGAAAGGAAGGTTGTGGCCTCCGGCGCTCGTGGGCCGGCCCAGCTCGCGCGCTATTCAGCGAGAGAAGCCTCTCGTCTCGCATAACGCCCTCTCGGTAAGGGTTTCCGCCCAATCGAGCAGCCGCCGTCGCCGGTCACCGCGAGGCCCTCCGCCGTCCCGTGAGCCCGAGCTCGAGCAGCCCGAGCCAAGGCGCTCGACGTGCGCGCGCCCGAGCTGCAGCTCGTCCCGGGAAGGTGAGCACCCGCCCCGCCCAGCTCAGCTCCTCCCCCTTTCTCAATCTGCCTCGGGAAGGACGAGATTCGCAAGAGCCGTCTCCCAAAACCTCTCTCTCCTTCGGCGCGGCTAGGGTTTCGGCGAGGCCGGCGATGGGCGCGGACGAGGAGGAGCGCCAGTCGCCCGCGCGGAAGCGCGAGCGCGAGGAGGAGCCGGCCGACGGCGCCGCCGAGAAGCGCCCGCGCGCGGCGGACGAGTCGGAGGGCGCCTCGCTTCTCGGGCTCGCCAACTACGCGGACGAGGAGGAGGAGGAGCGCGGGGCCCCTAAGGGGCACCCCAACGGCCGGCCCCGCGAGGAGGAGGAGGAGGAGGAGGAAGACGAGGACGAGGACGAGGAGGACGAGAGGAGGGCTCCGGAGAGGCGGCCGAGGCAGGTGGAGCTGCGCCGGGACTGCCCCTACCTCGACACCGTCAACCGACAGGTATAAAATTCTTTGGTACTGCCATTTTTACATGTTGATTCAGTGGCAATTGCCCGAGGTTAGATGGGGATAAGGTTGGTCTGAGCCTGCTTGCCGGTTCTATTCACCCCGCTATTGTCACTGTTTCGGTGTTTCCTAATCCAGCACAACAAACCTCCTTTGTTTTCCCGGAAAATAAGTGTGAAACATTGCAATGCTGACACCACAAGTACCTAGCATTTCTAAATGTGTCTATTTCCTTTATGATTCCATAGGTTGAATCTATAGGCTACAAAAACTTTGAGTCGGTCTGTGGGCAAACTGGGCATAGTAGGTTGGTAAATATAGAACATGTAGAGATGTAGAACTGGAGCTTGGTACTTGGGCATTTAATTTGTTGGTACCTGGTGGTACCTCCACAGTCAATTCTAGTTCATTTGTCATGTGGTATAGCTTATTAGCAGCTGATGCTCTTCATTTGTGTTAAGTTTTCACCCCACCACACACACAACTATGGTTACTTGCTTCCTAATCCAGTACATCAAACCTCTGAAAGGCTCTTATGTTTCCTGCATTCGAAAAATTGCAGCGGTGACTTAAAAAATACCCAGTTTTACTAAAATTGGCTGTTCTCCTTTATCCCTAAGAGTTTTGGTTTACCGTTGAACTCTAAACAAATGATAAATCTGTGAACAGCAGGGCTTACTTCACAAGTACTTTTATTTGTGTGTAAATTTCGCTATCTCCTTTGATACCCTGGGAGGCTAGGTTTAACCTTTGTAACTACAAAAGCCCTGGATAATTGTGTGGCACACCCTTTTGGTGAATATTGCTATGTACATCCTACAATCTCATGACAGATCCCTAACCCTGTCCTACACTCTTTGATATAGTCGATTCCCTACCATTAGATGATACTTTCTGCAGATTTTATTATATTAAAGCACGTCCATGTTCTAGTGCTCTACTCTGTGCATATATGTTATATCCTCTTTTTTTGGGAGGTGGAGGGGGCAAACTTTATGGTTGAGCGAGCCATTCTGCACTCTCATGGTTATCGATGCCTGATTATATTTTGTCCTGCTTCGTAGGTCCTTGATTTCGACTTTGAGAAGTTCTGCTCAATCTCCTTATCGAATTTGAATGTGTATGCGTGCCTGGTTTGTGGAAAGTATTACCAAGGAAGAGGCTTGAAATCGCATGCGTATACCCACAGTCTTGAGGCAGGCCACCATGTCTTCATTAACCTTCAGACTGAGAAAGTTTACTGTCTTCCTGATGGATATGAGATAAATGATCCATCACTAGAAGATATTCGACATGTTCTCAATCCAAGGTGATTATTCGTTGTTTCTGACGTTATCTATTGTCGCCTTTGTTGACTCCAGTAATCAGTTCCGCGTTTTATTGATTGGTATGGTTTGGCAGGTTTGCAAGAGAGCAGGTTAAAATTCTTGACAAGAACAAGCAATGGTCAAGAGCTCTGGATGGCTCCAATTATTTACCTGGAATGGTATGTATCTATGAAACTCTCTAAAGGCTTGTTTTCTCTCATTCTGCTGTGTTGTGCTGTGAATCCTTCCAGTTAAGGGAATATTTACCCATTCTAGCAAAATAGCGTTTTTAGTATTTTTTGAAATAGCAAATAGAAGCACTTGTTTGAAGAAGCTGTAACAATGCCAATGAAGCCCAGAGATACTGTGGACTTGAATGGTTTAGTCGAGCTCTCCTTTTTTGCGATCTGATTCTACATCACTACCTCATAGTCGTCCTATATGAATGCCACCGTGTGACTTAAGGACTGGTTAGATTGTCTTTATTTGCTTGATTGTAGATGGAAACCTGCAAGCATTTAGGCTCTTGTGATTTGGGAGCTAAATTATTAATCACTTTTCTGATTAAATCTGCAGGTTGGTCTTAACAACATTAAGGAGACTGATTTTGTGAACGTCACAATACAATCACTGATGAGGATTACCCCTTTGAGAAATTTCTTTCTCATACCTGAAAATTATCAGCATAGCAAATCCCCACTGGTTCATCGGTTTGGAGAACTAACTCGCAAGATTTGGCATGCTAGGAACTTCAAGGGCCAAGTTAGTCCACATGAGTTCCTTCAAGCAGTTATGAAGGCTAGTGAGAAGAAGTTTCAGATAGGTGTACAATCTGACCCAGTGGAATTTATGTCATGGCTCTTGAACACGCTGCATGCAAAACTAAGAAGTTCAAAGAAGAAAATAGAAGCATCATATATGATTGCTTTCAGGTTGGTTTTAGTATCAATTGTGTAATTGATAGGAATTGTGCTAGCTTATGTGTTACATTTGAATCTTGTTTTTGGCAGGGAGAACTTGAAGTTGTCAAGGAAATTCACAGGAAGCATTTAGTGGATGATGAGCAGAATGGTGAGGCAGGTTCACAGGTTGAAACAACAAGTGACGGTATGGTCACTCAAACGTCTCGGGTCCCATTCTTGATGCTTGGTCTTGACCTGCCACCACCACCCCTTTTCAAAGATGCCATGGAGAAAAATATTATTCCACAGGTTTGTTCACCCAATCATCTCTGTTTTTTGCTGGAATTGCAGGGCATGTATCAAGTTTTTACATGTTAGGGATGCTTTTTTCTCGAATATGCACGAGTGTGCGTACTATATTATAAAGAAGGAATCGGGGTAAAGAGCCCGTCCATGTTAGTGTTACAGGTTACATATATACATGTTAGGGGTGCTAGACTGGTGTTGTATGATGGAAATTTCCCTGGTTGTGATGTAAGAACCAACTGACTGAGTCTCTGACTAATTCATTTAGCTAGAGCATTGATACATGAGAGACTTGATTCCTTATGGTCCAGCTGCTAGACCTGAGGGTCTTGTCTCAAGTTTATGACTCCTTATATGAGGACTAGTTTTCTTTTGTTCAAGTTTTGCTGTTTAGAGCATCAAACTTTAACTGGCTGTGGGCCTATTTTCTACTTAGTATAATTGTTACACCTGCAGCCAGGGTAATACAGAATAGTCCTCTATGTTTTTAAGGCGACGCCTTACCGCCTTAGGGAGGGGGGGCGCTTTGGCGCCTAGGCGACGCCTAGGCGCCCAAAGCGGTCGATTTTCCAAAGCGGAGGGGGAGCGCTTCGACGCCTAGGCGTCGCCTAGGCGTCGCCTTAGGGACGCTTTAAAAACATATATAGTCCTACAATTTTATCGATTTCTTTCCACCTTGTCATTTTCATGGGTGGATTTAGTAAGTCTTCGAGTTTGCTTGTGTCTTCTAGTTTTCTTTCCATCTTGCATGTATTAGCAAATCTTTGAGTTTGCTTGTGTCTCACCATTTTGTGATTTGTTTGGAGGTATGATCTTTCTTGGAGTCTCTTTTGCATGCACATCTATGTTAAGGGGTCTAGACCAAATTTTCTTATGGGTAAATTAAACCAGTGAGCCAGCTTTGCCAATTATCCACATGACTGTTTGCCTAAACAGTGTGAATCTAGGTTCACACTTGCTGGAGGAATACATGGTGCACACTCATTGAAGGGATGTGATTTCACACACAAACATGAAATCTTGGCATTGATTTTTAAATGGAAGTTCTATCTTTTCACAGTATATTGGTAACTTGTACTCCCTCCGTTCCCAAATATTTGTCTTTCTAGCCATCTCAAATGGACTACAACATACGGATGTATGTAGACATGTTTTAGAGTGTAGATTCACTCATTTTGCTCCGTATGTAGTCACTTGTTGAAATTTCTAGAAAGACAATTATTTAGGAACGGAGGGAATATACTCTAATTCAGAAGCTTGCACGGTGTTCAGGTACCACTGTTCAATATACTGAAGAAGTTTGATGGTGAGACAGTAACGGAGGTGGTGCGGCCATCTATTGCCCGAATGAGGTACCGAGTCATCAGGCTTCCAAAGTATATGATCCTTCACATGCGACGGTTTACCAAAAACAACTTCTTTGTGGAGAAAAACCCTACACTAGGTAAAAGTTTATGTTTTCCTCGTTGAACATGCATATACAGATCCCCCCGTGGCCAGTCATCAATCCTAAGAGCATTCTGTGTTCCATGCAACAGTAAACTTCCCCGTGAAGAACTTGGAATTGAAAGACTACATCCCATTGCCTAAGCCAAAAGAGAACGAGAAGCTGCGCTCAAAGTACGACCTCATAGCCAACATCGTACACGACGGCAAGCCGGGTGAAGGATGCTACAGAGTATTCGTGCAGCGGAAATCAGAGGAGGCGTGGTACGTGTTCTCCTTCATCTCACTCATAGCATGAATATTTGGGAGGGACCCCGGCATATCATTCACGAATCCTATTTGTCCCAGGTACGAGATGCAGGATCTCCATGTCACCGAGACCCTTCCGCAGATGGTCGCTCTCTCCGAAGCCTACATGCAGATATACGAGCAGCACGAGTGAGCGGCGGGGGACGACGGATGGGGGGGCATCATGTAGATTTCAGTGCCCCTGTTTTTTTTGGCGCTCGACACAGATGATGTTTTACAAGCTAATTTATATGCCTGGGGCAAATTTTTGAGGGCTTGAGTGTTGTATGTCCGAATTTAATTCCTTGAGAAGTAGAAGAGTCTGAGGAACTCCGATGCACTGTTAGTTTCTTGTCGCCGCCATGGAGAGATCCCAAGCAGCTGTGAGATGTAAAAAACCTAACCGCACTCTTCGAGAGCTCGTTGGATTTTCCGAGCATTGGTTTTTACCAGGAATGCGCCGTTCCATCATGCATATTTGTTATGAATCTGTATGTTTCTACCAAGCATGAGTGATAGTGGAGTTGTTCCCAAGGGTTTAAGATGCATTTGCATATACCTAGTGTATGCTCCTGATGGTTGTTACTCACCGTCAGTTTCAGCTGCAGAGACAGCAAGTTCTTATCAAGTTACCCTACCTATGCAAATGCCCAGTTCTTTTGTCAGAATCTGGGGATTCTCCCAGAATCCCCCTAACCAGCTTCTCCCAGAATCTTTGAGCCCTATTTGCTTTACAATCCTATCTAATTAGACCCTAACTAGATAGGATTGTAAAACAAATGGGGCTCAAAGATTCTGGGAGAATCCTGAGATTCTGGCAAAAAACTGGGCCTACATCTTGCTTGGAAACCTCCAGATTTCGCATGAATCATGAGACTGTTAAGGGGTCCCTTAGTTGGAATGAAAAGTGAAGGGAAAACATAGGAATACTGTTCATAATAATGGGGCAACGGAAAAAATGAAGGAGTTTTTACTTTGATCACAGTTTCAAAGGCAAAATGTGGGAATTCGAACTTCCAATTGACTTTTTCTTTCCTTTCAAATTCCTATGCATGAAGAACAAGACTAACATCCTAAATACCATAATAACATTGTAACTATATTATTTTTTGCATGAATATTTGACAATATTCATTGGAAATCATGTTCTCTTTTCCAATCCCCGTTGACCACAACATCCAAGCTGACCGAATTTCTACATTTACCAATCCTATTCCTGCATTTCAGAATCCTGCAAATCAAAAGAGCCCTAAAGTGCTGACATGAATTTGATGTTTTTTTTTCTCTCGCTCGAATTCACCATCAGGCTGTTCAGATTCTGACATGAATTCGATGAAAATCTCGCGTTGCGACGTGGCTGGCCTTCTCTTGTCATGTATGCCTCCAACTATACACTTTCTCCGCCATACTTACGTATTTTCCAAGGAAATCCGTCTTCGTCTGCCGTTCCCGTAATCTCAACATTACGCCTCCTCGGTGTCAAACTGCCCGCCAAAGGTAACGAGACGGGCGGAGCCCCCATTTGCGCCACCTCCCGCCCCCCGATGCCGTGCTCGCCAGGGCCCCGCCGCCGCCCGCCGCCGGCGGTGCCAATCAGCGCCGGCCTGCTCCGGCAGCTCCGGATCGCGGCCGGCCAGGCCTCCCCGCGCCGCCTCCTCCTCCAGTCCCTGGCGCTCGTCCTCACCTCGGGCCTCTCCTCCACCCACGCCGCCGTCTCCTCCCGCCTCCTCAACTCCCTCCTCCCGCACCTCCCCGCCAGCCGCCTCCACCTCCTCCGCCTCCTCCCCTTCGACCACCTCACCCTCCTCCTCCTCTCCTCAGCCGGCAACCGCCGCCCCATCACCCCCCTCCCCGCCGCCTCCTCCCTCCACGCGCTCGCCGTCCGCTCGGGCCACCTGCCCGCCGACCTCCGCCTCGCCAACTCGCTCCTCGCGCGCTACCTCGCGCTCGGCTCCCACGCCTCCGCGCGCCGCCTCTTCGCCGACATCCCCCGCCCCGACGCCGTCACCTGGAACACGCTCCTCCGCGCCTGCCTCCGCTCCGGCCTCCTCCCCTCCGCCCGCCAGCTGTTCGATCAAATGCCCGAGCGGGACCTCGTCTCCTACAACTCCATGCTGTCCGGCCACGCCGCGGCCGGGGACATGGCCGGCGCGCGGCAGCTGTTCGATCACATGCCCGAGAGGGACGTGGTCAGCTGGAACTCCATGCTGGCCGGGTACACACGCCTTGGAGACATGGAGGAAGCCAGGAGGATGTTTGACGCGATGCTGGAGAGGGACGTCGTGTCGTGGAACTCGATGCTGGACGGGTACGCGCAGGCCGGGGACGTCACGGCGGCGAGGGCCGTGTTCGATGGCATGCCGAGGAGGAGCGCCGTGTCCTGGAACGTCGTCCTGGCGCTGTACGCGCGGGTGAAGGACTGGCCGGAGTGCCTGAAGCTGTTCGACGCGATGATGGCGGTGAAGGCCGCCGTGCCGAACGAGAAGACCTTCGTGAGCGTTCTGACGGCTTGTGGCAGCCTTGGTGATCTTGAGAGGGGGAAGTGGGTGCATGGCTTGGTCCGACAGAGGTGGGAGAAGCTCGTGCCGGACGTCCTCCTGCTCACGGCGCTGCTGACCATGTACGCCAAGTGCGGGGTGATGGAGACAGCGAGGGAGATCTTCCACTCGATGGGCGAAAGGAGCGTCCCGTCCTGGAACTCGATGATCATCGGCTATGGGCTGCACGGGCAGAGCGAGAAGGCGCTCGAGCTGTTCCTGGAGATGGAGAGGAGAGGGCCTAGGCCGAACGAGACGACTTTTGTATGTGTGTTGAGCTCCTGTGCTCATGGTGGTTTGGTGCTCGAGGGCTGGTGGTGCTTCGACAGGATGGTCAGGCAGTACGGCATCGAGCCCAAGGCCGAGCACTTCGGGTGCATGATGGACCTCCTCGGCCGCGCCGGGCTGCTGACAGGCTCGGAGAGCCTCGTCCAGAATTTACATGGCAAGGCGTCCCCGGCGTTGTGGGGCGCCATGGTCTCGGCCTCCTCTCGGGCGCAGAACGGCTCCAGGCTCGGGGAGTTTGTGGGGAGGAAGCTGATGGAGATGATGCCGGCGGAGGTCGGCCCGTACGTGCTGCTCTCGAACATCTACGCGGCGGAAGGGAGGTGGGACGACGTCGAGAAGGTGAGGGAGGCGATGAAGCGGAACGGCGCCGAGAAGGGCGCGGGGCTGAGCCTGGTAGGAGGCGGCGAATCAGAGCCCCGCCTTGGTGGTGAGGATGGCGTCTCGGTTGGGAGACGGGACGATGGCGCGGTGGTGCTGTCGATGCTGGGCGAGATGGGCGCGCGCCTGAAGGTGCCGTTTGAGGGAGCCCAAGCGCAGGGAAGCGAGGGCATGGCATGAGGAGGTGCGTGCGTGTGGTCCTCTGTCGTCATGCCGTGCCAGGGCCGGCATTGCTGCGGCGGCGGTGAAGAGAGCCGAGGGGGACTGACTGCTGGCTGATGGGCAGGCGGAGGAATAAGCCGGAAAACACGTTTGGAGGTGGTGGGTCGGTGGCGGCGGAGATCCTTGTGCTCCAGCTCTTGCCAGTGGATGGATGATGGAGAAGGTGCCCGGCTGGCTGCTCTGCTCTGCTCAACTGATCAGGCCGGCGATTTGACGTGACGAGTGAAGGCGGTGACGATGATCGCGTGGGTGAGCCAGCTGACCGTGGCGTCGGCAAGGTAGGGAGTATTTGTTCCCTGGAACGTGGACGGACGGTGGTGTTTGCTTTGCTTTGCTTGCGTGGGAGCGAGCGGGCAGGGAATTTGGGATTGCCATTCGGATCTGTGGAAGGACAAAGGGGAAAAGGAACATGAAAGTGCCAGGAGAGCATATTCGATCTCCTTACTGGCAAAAACCATATGCGTCCAGCGCTTTCATGTCCAACTCAGATCTCTTCCAACAAGAAAAGAAAAATCGTTTCATGGCTAACATAACATTTGTTGCAACCACATTATTTTCTGTCTTTTGGCATTGTGTAACCATCATCGTTATGTGGGCCCCACCTGGCAGCGAGGCGGCGCCTTGGCCCCGCGTGCTGCAGGTCGCAACGAAGACAAAGAGAGGAGGCGGAGGAGAAAGAGGAGCCGCAGAAGGCGAGGACAGCCAGCCAGCAGCCCAACAAGTCAGGGATCGACCGATCGGATCCAACTCTGTCTGTCCGTCCGTGCTATAAGACGAGCCACCGCCCCTCGCCCAGATTCCCAAATTCCTCCTCCGTCTGCCTGCCGCGAGAGTCCTCCACTCCACACCAACCGTCGAGAACGAGCGCGCGCGCACGCACGGAGGCGGCCGCGATCTCTCGCCCACCCACCACACGCGCCATGGCTTCCACCAATGGCGGCTTTGCCAGGTACGTACTGGCTTCCTCCACCACCCCAACCCGATCTCCTTTTCCTGCTTGCTACTAATTCTCTTCCGACGATCCGTCGGGCCGGCCGGCCGCCCGGCCGAGGGAGGCGGTCGCTGGTCGGTGCTCGATCACCCGCCGCGGCACAAGATCAATCAATCCCCGCCGGCGCGCAGCTAATTGTCCCCGATTGTGTCAGCCCAAATCAAGCCCGCTGACGGCTTGGATTCCGGCCATGGTTTCCTCGACCCGTCCATCATACATGCTTCCCCAACTGTCTCTGCTCCCTCGTGATGCCGTCCCGTGCCTGAGCGGCCGGCCGGCCTGGCTGATGCGCGCCCACGTGTCTGCCTGAACCAGCGTTTTTATTTCTTTCCCTTCTTTGGCAAGAATTTTTTTTTGTCCACTCTGCTGCAATTAGAATCTTTTCTGTCTTCCAGGACGGTTCCATCTGAACCAGCTCTTCGGAGACTCCGTTATTATTCAGAAAAACTTGCTTTATGGTCTATACATGTGTGTAGTTTAGTTATTCGTAACAACCTGCTCTGCTCATATTACTTGTCAAGGTAGGTAGCTAGGCTGATACTTTTGGGATGCATAACTAAAAATTCTGAAGCAACCAAATGCCTTCCAGCCATACCCACACGAAACTGAAGAGCAGTCGAACGGTAAAATCCTGAAGTCTCCGAACAAGAAAGGCATGCAATAGATTGAAGTACTCTGTCTTGTTTGTTTTCGTGGAACAATACCGCTATTCTTTAGTGCTGCATCGGCGCTTGCCAGTCGACATGGTTCAGATACTTGGCCGTCCAATTTTTCTTGCTCTAGTTTTAGAAAAAATGCAGGCTGACTTAGACATTCATGGCTCAGATGTATATGTAAAGGCAGAGAAAAAAGACCCTGTTTGCCTGTATTTTCTGGATTTTCAGTGCTGGTTTGCTTAACTATCATTCATTGAAGTCAATCATTTGCACTTCATACATCGTCAGGAGCTACGAAGACTGACTGCTGAACTCTAACTGCTTTCCATACTTTGTAGTCCTCTTGCAGCGACCGTTCCAGTTGAGGCGGTTCTATTTGACATTGATGGTACCTTGTGTGACTCGGATCCTCTTCATCACATCGCTTTCCAGGAATTGCTTCTTGCGGTAAGAAGCTTTACGATGCGTGATATTTATTATTATTTATTAGTTTCGCGAACAAGCTGACTGGGCAAATGGTTGCAAACAGATTGGGTACAACAATGGTGTGCCGATTGACGATGAGTTCTTCATAAACAACATCGCTGGAAGAAGCGATGCTGAAGCTGCCCAGAATTTGTTCCCAGACTGGCCCCTTGAAAAGGGGCTGAAATTCCTAGAGGACAAAGACGTCAAATACAGAAGGTACACCAAGTGGGAACTACTTCTTGGTTATATGATTTTTTTTAATGAGCAATTGGTTTTATGTAAGGTTGTCGATGGTTCTGTTATTTCTTAATGGGCTTTTTTCACTGTTAATGTTTTTCTCTTATTTTTAAAAATTCTCGTGAGAACCACTAGTTGGCTAGTATGACTTGGTGAGGATAAATATTTATAGTCCCTTGTTTGTTACAGTTTGGCGATGGAGCGCCTAGAGCCTGTAAAGGGCCTCCACAAGGTGGTTCAGTGGGTGAAAGATCACGGCTACAAGCGTGCCGCAGTAACCAATGCCCCAAGGATCAATGCAGAGCTCATGATCAAACTTCTTGGTCTATCAGACTTCTTCCAGGCCGTGATTGTTGGAGGCGAATGCGAGAAGCCAAAACCTGCCCCCTTTCCATACCTGAAGGCCCTCAAGGAGCTCGAAGTGTCCGCAGCACACACCTTCATCTTCGAGGTACGCATACCCTTGCATATGTATCTGTTGAACTAGCCGTCTAAAATCTGATTGGTTTTACAGATACACCATACCAATATATGCTTTGAATGCAGGATTCCGCTTCAGGTACACGCGCAGGTGTTGCCGCGGGAATGCCCGTCGTCGCCGTCTCGACGAGGAACCCGGTGAAGTCCCTACAGGAAGCCGGGGCCGCATTGATCATCAGTGACTATGAAGACCAGAAACTGTGGAACGCGCTCGAGGAGATTGATAGGGAGGAAGCGAAGCTAAAGACTGGTGGGGCCTGAAAAAGATGATGGTGATGAACAGTTTATTAGACCATTGCAAATTTACCCATTCTTATTATTTATAAGGGAATCTACGCCCTGAAGTTATTATGGTAGGACAGAGCTCACCTAGGTATTTTGAGCTATTAGTTTGATATATGTTTCTTTTGGTTCTCTAGTAGAGAATCAAATAAAAAACTTCAGTGTCCCACACATGAGATTTGTTCGCATGATGGGACCTATGAAAATGGCATATCTGTCAGGCTCATTGTCTACTGGCTCTGATTTTTAACTGTTGAGCGCTCTGTTTGATTGAGCTTCTCTTTATATTAATCTGAAAACAATATGGTAATGATGGACGTCGCAATGGGGACTGCTCCTTTTTAAACATAAGTTATGGTAGCACAGAGCCTCTCTTTATGATTCAAGGGATTCTGTATCCTGAAGTTCTGGTTTCAAGGCATTTTGAGTTTTTAGTTTGGTATACATGTTTCTTAGAAACAAATAAAATGTCTTTAGAGCCCATGACATGAGATTGTTGTGTTGATGGGACCTATGGAAATTGCAAATCTGTTAATCTTCAGATCATTATGTTTGATTGAACTTCTCTTTATTAATTCAAAACTTGCACGCAACATTCAGTTTAGTGCATAAACTTGTAAAATACGTGTTTCTGGTCATCTAACTTGTCCTCTTGTTCATATACGGTGCTTTCTACGGTATCCAATCGTATCCCTATGAGTGCCACATGGAGGGCCCATTATCAGTGGCTGAGATGGTGGTAATCCGCATGCACTTTTTTAGGTAGCACCCTTGTATTTTATTTATTGACGTAAAAAATTCTGAAATAAATGGAAAACGTTGGAACGTTTGTGGGATTTGAACCGACGATCTGCTGTGATTTGCCCAGGATAGACAGCCACTCGACCAGCTGAAGTTTTACATTAAATGTATACAATTTGCTTTATATAACATAGACCATACGAATTAAAGTAAAAATCAAACCAGGAAAAAATGGAAACCCCACTTCAAACAGGCGACCTGTTGCACTAAAGCGGGCGTCCTAACCAACCACCTAATGTTACTTCATGTTTATTTGAGACTACTAAGATATATATCCAAGTGTAAAAGTACACGTTCCGAACTGTATTTTCTCTTATCTAGATTATTAATTTAAAATTATTTGAATTCAGACAAAATTCCCGTTGATTTGTCCAAATTTTTTCATTACTAAAACAGAAGTTACTTGGACTACTATTATGAAAAAGTTCAGACCTCGGCCTCGAGGACGTAATCTGAAAGAAATTTGTAAACATTCATTCTGAACAATATTTTCTTTTATCTAGATATTCCCATTCAAAGAATTTTTTTATGATTTGTCACAGAAAAATTATGTGCATTCATTTTGACCTATATTTTTCTTTATCTAGTTTTTAAAATTCCAAATTATTCAAATTCAAAACACAATGTCGTTGATTTATCCAAAAGAATTTAGGTACATTCATTGTGCACTATATTTTCTTTGATCAAGATTTTAAAATAAAAAGGGTTCCATTTTTAAAAAAATAGTTGATTTGTCCGAAAAATTAACGTACATTCATTCTACACTATATTTCCTTTTATCTAGATTTTAATTTTAATTTTTTCGAATTCAAACAAAAATATATTTGATTTGCCCAAAAGAATTTATGTACATCCATTCTGCACTGTATGTTCTTTTGTCTAGATTTTTAAATTTACATGTATTCAAATTCAAGCCTAAATTGAGTTTATTTGCCCGAAAAACATACGTTACATTCACTGTGCACAATATTTCCTTTTATATAAATATTTAAATTTAGAATTATTCGAATTCAAACAAAAATTCTGTTGGTTTGTCCAAAAGAATTTACGATATTCATTCTACATTTTATTTCCTTTATCCAGACTTTAGAATTTTAGAAAATCAAATTCAACCAAAAATTTCGTTGGTTTGTCCAAAATAATTTGCATTCATTCATTCTGCATTAGTTTTTGCGGAAATATACATTTAAAGTTAGGTACTATGTGCAAAAAAAATCTATCTTTGCGTAAAAAAATTAAACATAGCTTGCTGCCATTGGAATACATAAATTTTATACTATACAATACTCCCTCCGTTCCTAAATACTTGTCTTTCTAGAGATTTCAAATGGTCACCACATACGGATGTATATAGACATATTTTAGAATGTAGATTCACTTATTTTGTTCCGTATGTAGTCACCATTTGAAACCTCTAGAAAGACAAGTATTTAGGAACGGAGGGAGTACATAGCACTTTTATCTTTTTTTATCTCTATTTATCACTGATAAACTAAAATCAAATATATCTTACATAGAAAAAAACAATACACAAGATAAAATTTGTTTATGTTATTAAGTGCCGTTGTGGCCTGATGGTTGGCACTTGTACACGATGCCATAGTATCAAACAGGGGCTTTCCCTTTTCAGCAAACCCTTTTGTCGTTTTAATTTCTATTTTTATTTATGCAGTACGTGTTAAATAGCTTTTACTGTGCATTTTAGCGTCAGCTGTTAGTTGGTCTAGTGGCTCTCTATGCTAGGTGGGTCGTGCTAGCTCCTCGGTTTGAATCCCATCATGCGCTGCAGCTTCTTTCTTTTGAGGATTTTTTGTGTAAAAAGAAATAGAATGTATGGGTCCTTTCTTACAAAAAAACCAGCCTCAGCCACTAACGGTGGCCCTGCCACGTTGGCACGCGTAGGGATACAGTAGGAAGCACCGTATATGAACGAAATGACAAGTTAGATGATCAAAAACACGTATTTTACAAGTTTATGCACTAAACTGAACGTTGCGTGCAAGTTCTGTGACTTATAGTGTATTTACCTCATTCAAAAACACTATATGGAGATTTTTATTTTGCGTGAAAGTATATGATGATGATGGACATCTCAATGGAAACCACTTCTTTCAGAAAGCAAGTGACAAAAGTTTGAACCGGTCAGATGATGTATGACCTGACATGAGATGGATTGCCCCCAAATCTCATCAACTAACCAAGCTCTCACCGACCAACTTCTCCTTACCAATTTGAACATCCCATGGCACATCAGGGCCAACATGGAGGTGCATGTGGATCCCACCTATCAGGCAGCTCACCGTCGGAAGAACATCTCGAAGCTACAAAGACCGGTGTCTGCCTCGCCGTACTTGGCAGGGGCTAACTACCTGTAGACACCCTTTTATATTCGAGATTTTTCTAATAGTTTTTTTGGACGAGAAATTTCTGTTAGTTAAGACAAAGCAACATTATTATATTCTATGAACCTTTTATTAAAATATTTGCTAGACGTGTGCATTATAGAAGCCTCTACCAAGAGGCTAGAATTTGTATTTAAGTAGCACAGATTGTAATGTCAAAAAAAAGGTAACAAAACTTGTTCTATGGATGGAAATGATTTTTATGATATTTTATGCTTCGCTTAGGTCTAGAAGAAATTTGATTTAATAAATGTCCAAACTAAAATAGATGAACAAACAATACATTTTTCACAACAAATTACAGTTTCAACATTTCATTGTTGTGTTTGTGATTATACATGTTTGAGTTGTAAAATATAAAATTGATATTATTAGTATCAATGCAATTGTGTATTCAGTATTATTGGATAAAATAATCAAACATACACTCAATGTTATATATTATTTAAAAATAACTAATAGTTTCAAGATAGTGAAATGTAAAGAATTAAAAATGTTTAGTATAAGTGGATAACAATTAAATCAGTTATGTTACTTTTTGAGAACTGACACGTGTCTTCGCTTTGTTTAATGTTGCCTTGAGCTGTAATGGACAAAAAAATTATTGGTTTGAGTCGTACAACGACGTAACAGAAGCACCGAGGTGTGCTCGGTTTGGCCATAGGAGGATATAGCACACCAGAATTGAAAAAAAAGCTCCGTCGGCTAAAGAGTAAGAAGAGAAAGGAAGAGTTGGTGGACAAATAGAAACGAGAGGAATTAGGCATTAGCGATGAAGCTACTTAACTCGATTAATTTAGCATGGATGATGTAGCAGATCTCCTAGCGAGCCAAACTGACTCGTGAATGATGTTCTCTACGCGTGGGTGATGACCCTGGCGACGGAGCTATCAAGTGTAACCATGAAGATACTAATTTCCATTGAAAATGACTTACCTGGGGTGGCAGCGAGAAAGGAAGATCCTAGCTCTCTCGAACAACTTTTATAGAGGAACGATGCATCAACACAACTAGTGTGAGGGTGCGGGACTGATGTTACCATTGTCAAAGTCATGCGAGGCGCGTGACCCTCTCTTGAGTTAGATAACAAACAATGTTGGGTTTGTCACGTGGGAAAAAGTCAGGTTTTTTGGCGGCAGTGCCGGTGAAGGAGAAAAAAATGGGTCATGGCTTTGCTATGCTCTTTTTCTATTTTTTCTTATTAAAAATAGAATAGCTCTAGTTTGAATTTTTTTTTAAATATTCAAATGATGTCCAAATGACTTGAAATTTTACATGCAGCCTCCCTAGTATATAACAAGGCCTCACAACAAAATTCATGGTTTTTGGAAAATTATTTATATTTTATATGGAAATAAATCCATTTAAATTCAAATTGGCATTTAAAATAAATTTATTTGATTTAGGTCTGCAAAAATTGTGAAAGCCTCCCGGTAGCATCAAACTATTATTGGAAGACTATATGCAAAATTTGAAATACTATCATTGAGGTAATGCATCAAAAGGTAAAATGATCAAGTTAATCCAAAAAATAGCAATACTGATTAGGTTTTAGTTTTGGTTTCATGCATTGAGGGTTTAATCAACCTCATTTAAAGTTTAAGCGTGGTTGAATGATGTCATGATGATGCCAAAAAAGTACCAAGCAAAATTTAATTAGGTTATTACTCCCGCGCCCTAGAGGAATCTCGCCTCAAGATTGTAGGTAGAAGCGAAGAGGTCGGGAACTCGGGATACTCAGATTGGAGGTATGCTTCGCGTCCCGATGTTGCTTCCTTTTCAGAACGGTGAAACCACTCCACCTTTTTGAAAAAAAAAATCTGTCAAAGAAACATTTGGATCTTTATTCAAACAATAAATCATTACAATCCGCTAACAATAAACTTCAAAGAACTCCGGAGCGCAATGCAACCAACACGCAATTACGATGAAATCTCCCACAATTACGATGGGAATATGCAACCGTATTTTGCTCTCCAATAGTTTTAGATAATACAAAAATATCCCTGTCTAAATTTGATTTCAAAGATGGACAGTTCTCTATATCATCCTTCGTGGACAACTCTGTAGACAATAGGTTTGCAGGATGATTGCCTGATTGGTTTTCCTGGCTCTTGCAAAGCGAGCAACATTAATTCAACAACCACATAAGTTCTGTTTCAAGCGCGTCGCCACTACTGATGCAAAGCCGGGAAGAAAGACAGTCTCTCCATTCAAAGATAGATTTCTCACAGTCCGGATTTATCTATATCTACACCTATACCTATACCTACCTAATAATAAAGGAATAACAATTTCTTTATTCTATTTCCGTCACCCTTTGATATATGTTGATTTTGTGTTATGTTCCCTGTAGGCTAAGCTCCAGCTATTCGCTAATAAAAATAAAAATCGGAGCCTGCGAACGGCTCAACTGACTTGGATTGGTCTCTCAGCCTTCCCAGGCCTCCCGTCTGTGGAACAAACTGTCCTGTCCGGGTTGGACATAGAACAACCACCGAATTTACCATTCTTAAGAAGTTGCTCCTCACTCTTCCTATTCACTCATCATGTACACTGTTCACATCAGTATGTTGCCACGTCAACGTCTCTCAACATGCAGCCTCCACATCAGCAGAAAGAAAAATCAACATGCAGCCTCCAGGGACAAATGCAGACCGCTCTTCAAAAATTACTTCGGGAAGAATTAGTTGGAGCCGATTCGCAAGTACCTTGGATGCAATCTTGAAGATCACATTGTAAAGACGGCCCAGGTGGTTGACTTGAAAAAGGCCCATCTATACACGTACCAATAATCCACGTAAAATATCGGGGCCTCCAAAAAGCTGGGGGGCCTGTGCGCCCACACAGATTGCTTGTGCCTGCTTGTGTCTCGCCGGAAAGCAAATTGTAAAGATTATGTGTACGTGTGTCTCATGATGGAAACTTGAAAGAGCTCGTCGTGGCAGCGGCTTTCGATCGTGCCTAAAGCTAACACAGCCGGTCGCCAAGGTCGGCCATCGCCGTTGCACCTAAGAGCAACTCCAACGGGCTGAGCCAAACGGACGATGCTTTTGTCCGCTTTGGATCGGCCGCCCGCCCGGCGCCCGCCCTCTTTTAGATTTAGATCGGCAGTGCGTCCAACGCGCTGACCTATTTCATGACCGCACACTTTTAGATTATGCCAGCGGCCAAGTCGTCGCTCTGGTTTTGGCGATCCAGCGCGCGGGAAAGGTTCGTGCGCGGGGGAAAATTGGCCTAGCGCTGCTGGTTTTAGCGCTCAGGCGGAAAGTTTCAGCGCTTGTTTTGAGTCTTGCGGCGGCGCTTGTTATAAGAAGGCGCTCCCTCCACACTCAGTCCGCCGCACACTCGTCTCGCCCCCTCTCACTAGCCTCGCCGCCTCTGCGCCACCATGTCGATGCGCCGCCTCGGCGCTTCGGATTTTCGCGGAGTCCGCGAGCGCCACTCCGTCGCCTTCTCCGCTGAGAACCTGTTTGGCGAGAAACGCCTCATCCTCAGCACCTTCGACACCGCAGAGTGGCCCGCGCGTACGACTCGGCGGCGTGGCGCCTCCGTCGGTCTAGTTGGGAGATGAATTTTACCGAGGTGTCGAGCCAGCGGGCGCAGGATCTGGCGCCTCTCCCGCGGCTTTTCACCGACGAGGATCGTCGCGTCCACCAGAGGCGGCAGCGCCGCCTCGCCATCGCCGAGATGGACGTGGAAGCCTTGGTGGTGTGGCGCGAACGCTTCCCGCATGACATCGTCGACGAACGTCAGTTCTACGAGCAAAGGAGGACGGGGAGGGAGGCGAGGAGGACGGAGCGAGCCGCCTATCGGGAGGGCAAGCGTGCGCGAAAGCTGGCCACTCAATTGAGACTGAAGCTGCGAGAAACATCGAGGTGGGACTTCGAGGACGAGCAAGCTGCTGACGCCTACATTCAGACGTCGAAGGAGGACATTACCGAGTCGGAGTCGGAAACCGACGAGTAGTTGATCTTTTCTTCTATCTGTGTACGCAAGAACTATCTATTTATCCCTTTTTCATCGAAAAAAATGGCCGGCGGCGTCGGCGACGAAGCAAACGGTGGAGGGTGTGCGCCACACACCAATGGGCCCGGAGAGTAGAGAGGGCGAGCGCGCGCGTCCGTCCTGTGTCCGCGCGGACGTAAATCCGGCTCAAAAGTGGGCCGGAAATGGACTTTTCTGTCCGCGCCGATCTCAATGGACGGCGGCGGACGAAATGGATCGCAGCATTGAAGTTGCTCTAAGTGCGCACAAAGGTGAAGTAGAAGTGGCAGCGACTTTTTCGAGGAATGGATGAGCTCACGGAGAATATGGCCTCGTGCAGCTCACCGTTGCCGGATTTATCACATTTTGACGAATTATGATCAAGTGAACATCGGGGACAACGTTCGCAAAGGAGGAAGGATTGATAGCCGCACGTGTTGTGTGCCATGTTGAAATGTACGTAGGATGTTGCACCTCGGGAGTCTCGAACCATGCGATAGTTTTTTTTTCTTCCGATTGCAACTCACGAATATGTTTCCTAATAATGCCTCCTAATGCATACCATTAGTATATGAGATTTGTGAAACCACCAAGATTTGATTTTGAGTTGAAAATTGTAAGAAATGCTTGATTTGTTTATACGAAAAATCTCAATTTGAACCACATTTTACAATTTTTTTTCTCTCTGGATCTAAACAGAATTTGGAATCTGGATCCTGCACATACTCAATTATCCACGGGAACGGAAACAAGAGGCTCAGAGCTTGGCGTCCACCGCGTTGACCTCTGAATCAATCTTGGGAGCTCCGGCGGCTGCCTCCAGCGCGGCCCGGAGCTCGGCGTCGCGGTAGTCCCTGACGACCATGGACGCGCCGGCGGCGACGACCTTGGCCTCCCGGCTCTCGCTCGCGACAGCCACGACGGGCATCCCCGCGGCCACGCCGGCCTGCACGCCGACGACGGAGTCCTCGAACACCAGAGACCTCTCCGCCGACGCGCCGAGCAGGGCGAGCGCGCGGAGGTAGGGGTCGGGGCAGGGCTTGGAGCGCCCCTCGCCGCAGTCCTCGCCGGCGACGACGAGCTGGAAGAAGTCGGCCAGCCCGAGGATCCCGATCATGAGCTCGGCGTTGGCGCGGGGCGCGTTGGTGACTGCCGCGCGCTTCAGCCCGCGCTCCCGCGCCCACCGGCACAGCTCCGCCAGCCCGGGCACCTCCCGGAGCCCCTCGCCGGCGTACCGCGCGAAGAGGGCCTCCTTCTCGGCGAAGAAGGCGTCGAGCCGCTGCTGCGGCCAGTCCGGGAAGAGGAAGCGGCCGATCTGCTCGTTGCTGCGGCCGGCCATGTGCGCCATGCCGAACTCCGGCGTGATGGGCGCCCCGCCGTTGTAGCCCAGGCCCTGGAGGAGCTCCGAGAAGGCGCGGTGGTGGAACGGGTCGGAGACGCACATCGTGCCGTCGATGTCGAACAGCAGCGCCTCCAGCGGCGCCGCACGGCAGATCCCATTCCCGCCGCTGCTGCAGAACGCGCACATGGTTCAGATTTCAAAGAGAAAAACAGAGGAAGAACTCAGAGATTACATCTTTGGAGAAATTCAGGTGTACCTTTCCATGGGTCTGTTGTGTTCTTGAGGATGCTGTGCTGATCTGCAGATAGGATGGATACTTTTGATGGCGATGATTATATTGGCAATGAGAGAAAGTTGGTTGGTGAGAGTCCCAGCTGACCTGCCTCTGCTCGTGAGGTTTGTTTAGCAGTGCGGTTGGTGGCAATCCATCATCATCATCTCACCAATCCCAGCTTTTGACCTTTCAGAAAACGGAGCAGTTCACATTGCAACAACCAACGTCATGCTTTTTCAGATTAAGAAAGATGAGTTTCAATGTTTCATAACTTCTCAGAGAGATCTCTCAAGGTTAAGAGGGCCGTGGTCAGCAATAAGCCCAACAAATTTGGAATTTGCATTGGTGCCATCAACAACGCGACAATCTCGGGTCACCGAGACGGAAATTACTTGTTTGGTTCTCTAACAGCAATCGCCACCGGTAGAAATCAAGAAAGATAAAAATGTGGCCTCTACTAGCACAACATTGTGTTGTACAATCCCTTGGATTATTAAAAATGGGTAACTTTGCAATGAATCTACTTAGTTGTTTAGTGTTAGAATTGACAGTTTAGGACTACTGTAATGGGATCATTAGCCTAGAATTAGACCACCTAAACATGATTAACACAGAGGGTTTGAGATTCTTACTGCCAACAGGAGCAGCCACACCACACAGCCACACCGCAAACATCTCTGCCATTAAAAAGAGAGAGAATCCCAATCCACTATGAGGGCTGCCTCAGTTTTGATAGCTGCACTTTTGAACCTCTCACATTTTTTTAGGATCATTCACACACATGATTTACTCAATCACATTTCAGTTAAATGTTATTTACGTGTGTGTTACACGCGAGCCTAATAAATTCATAGTAAGACCATATGCAATCTTAGAATTGTTAAAAACATAATTATGAATATAATTCTTATAATTTATGTAGTTGCTGCTGTGCCGCATTAAAAATTAAAAATTTAATAATATTTAATTCATACAAAATCCTAATGCACTATCTAATTTTTTGGCTAATTTACGTTCTACATTGTCTCTTTATCTAAACACAAGTTTTTTTGCCGATTATATATATTTTAAGTGTTACTTAAGAACGATTGTATTGGAAGACTAATTTGTGCAAATTTAGGCACTAAGCTCGAAGTAACCGAGTAGAAGTTCTGCATGTAGGAATATATCTCATTTATGATTAGATATAGTGATATATAATAATTAATGAAATTTGCAATATCTATAAGTTTATTTTTTATCCATTTATACCAAATATTTTTAATTTAATATTGAATACAAAATTGCATTGATAATCTTGACATCAAAGTTCAGTATGGCCAACTCAAACATCTATTAATCACAAACATTAAAATATTATATTGGAATTGCAGTTTAATCTAGAAATGCATTACTTGTATAATAATTTTAGTTTGGACATTTAGTTAAACTAGATTTCGCTTAAATTAAAAGAATTCATTTCCATCGACAAATTTTGTGCTACTTACATATTTTGTACTGTCTTCATATGTTATACCTCCTATTTTAATATATTTAAATATCTTGGTAGCAATAGAGGCTTCTATGATGCACACGGCTAAAGATATTCTTTTTCCAGAATATGCATGAGATTTTGGTTTTAGGCACCCCCCCCCCACCACCAGCACGCACGCACGCACGCACGCACGCACGCACGCGCGCGCACACACACACACGCGCGCGTCGCGGGGGTAATCCTATTAACATCCCAACTTCTACTCGCCAGTTTCCACAATGCAAAATCTTCCTTTTGATCCAGCTAATAGACACCCATGACATCGTAGCAAACTTGTAACAGAAAAACCACTTATTACGCTCCAATGAGATGTATATGTAAGAGTTATGCACAGGCAGATACTTACGAGATTGATGTTACAGGCTGAGTTGCCAAACTATAGTTGGGATTATGGAGGAGGTGGGATCCACTACTGAAACTTCGGGTGGATTTGTGGGAAACTTGTGCGTAAAAAGTCTGTAGAGGATTCCGTAAGTGTACCATTGCTCAGGCTAGGCTGCAAGGGCAGACAACCAAGATTTGGTATCAACTTGCATGTCCCGCTTCAGTCGACCACACGGAAGTGCAACATCATGGTGACAACTCTTGGGCATGAGCTGGAGGGAAGGTTGAAGACCACGGAACACCACGTCGTTCTGATGCGTCCACAAGTGCCAGCAACAAACCAATTCTATTAGACCAATTGGATTGCGATTAGAGCCCGTCTAATTAAGAGTTTAGACTTGTGATGCCTGGATAATTAAGCTGAAGTAATCCCCTGTTAACGATGCCACGTCACCACGGTTACTGTTGTTAAACTCGCGTTGTTTCAAAGTCGGTTCAAATTCAAACTTAAAACAAAGTCAAAGTTAAAAGTTTTCAAATGTCAAAACTAAAATGTTCAAAGTGTTGCAAATATTCGTAACTAATTATGGTGGTGAACCAACATTATTGTAAAATGTTTAAATGCCCTAAACTATCTAAAATAGGGGCTAAACACAATTATTAAATGATTTTAATTAATAAACAATTATAAACCTAATTTATTAAGGTGCCAAATTATTTGTGGCAGTGGCATAAATACTAATTCTAATTTAGGGACTAGTGTTATATTTTATAAAACTAAAAATAAAATAAAACTAACAAGGAAATATAAGGTAAAGGAGAGAGCCCCCCCCCCCCCCTTTTCCACAAGGCCTCGGCCCAACTCCACCCCAGCCAATCCGACCCAACCCTCCCCCGCCTCCCCTGTTCAACCAATGCGTCGCTACACGGGAGGGGTTGCCCCTGACCGTCTGGCTGGGACCGACAGGGAGGGGATAAGGCCGCCCTCCTCTCAGTCCCCTCGCCTCCCTGCTCCACCTCCCCCTCTCTCCTCCTCGCTTCCTCCCCCTCCCCCTTGCCAGATCCGCTCCGTCCGCGGCTCCCCGATGCCGGCGCTACCTCGCCCCGACGCTGCCCCGAGGGCTCGCCGTCGCCATGGACACGGACACCGGCCTCCCCTCTCCGTTTTGTCGCTGCAGGGGCGGCCCCACTTCATGCCTTCACTCCGTCACCGCAGCATCCGGTCAAGCGTCCCGATTCGTTGTTTATAATCACCCAGTTACGTTGTAACGTTTGATCGCACACAATGTGTTCCTCCGGTATTCGGGAGTTGCATAATCTCATAGTCAGAAGAACATGTATAAGTCATGAAGAAAGCAATATCTACAAAACTTAATAATCATTATGCTAAGCTAATGGATGGGTCTTGTCCATCACATCATTCTCTAATGTTGTGATCCCGTTCGTCAAATGACAACACATGTCTATGGTCATGACACATAACCATCTTTGATTAACGATCTAGTCAAGTAGAGGCATACTAGGGACACTATGTTTTGTCTATGTATTCACACATGTACTAAGTTTCCGGTTAATACAATTCTAGTATGAATAATAAACATTTATCATGATATAAGGAAATATAAATAACAACTTTATTATTGCCTCTAGCGCATATTTCCTTCAGCTACCAGGTGGGCCGGCCTAAGTGGGATCGCGCTGAGCAAGAGATGATTGATGCAAGGGTCACGCCAGTTACATTCGGTTGGCCCGACAGGTGCAGGACTTGGTTTTATGCGCATGAGGGAAAGTTGGACCCAGAGACGGGGCTGGTTATGGAGTGGGCAAGTCTTAAAGAAGCCTCCGATGCTTTTGCAATAGAAGATGCTCGAACGGTGGCGTTCAAGCCCGACGGAGAGAAAGACGAGCTTACGCGCGCCCTAAAGAATCCTGAACAGCCGGGAAGAACACAAGGCAAAGGCATTGTTCCGTGGTTTGAGGAGTATGCGAATTGGAAAGCCACTTACAGAAGCCGTGCGAGAAAGAAGAAGAAGGAGGAGGAGCATAGGAAGCTGGAGGAGGAGCAGAGGAAGCTGGAGGAGGAGCAGAGGTAGCTGGAAGCAGACCGCCGTCAACTGGTAGAATCAAAGCACGCGGAGATGGAACGCGCTTTCATCCGGCAAAAAGAGCAGATCGATTCACTTAGCAGGGGAAGGGCGTCTCAGCGGCAGCAGCAAGTAGATCCAACATTGGATAGCTCGTCCCATCTATGCTGAAAAGCAGCGTGGGTTCCGCCCCGACCGATGATGCACTGCTCGATAGATACCCTGCGGATGATATCAAAGCGTCGACACCGTGTGAGCTACACATGAAAGTGAAGGAACATATCCACGAAGGTGCGGATGACTATGCTTTAACAAATTCCCCTAAAGCAACCTTCCATTGCAATCCGATTCCAGCTAGCTATTCTCGTGTCAGGGTTGATGAAGTGATGTTAGGATATTACGAGCTAGAGCTTGACATTCCTGCACGTGACGAGGAGCGCACTGGGAGAGGCCATACATCGTATCATTCTATGGAGAAAGGATTGCATCATCTTTCCAAGATCACCGACTATTGCTTCGACAAGTCCGCCGCATCATTCTACTCCTCCTCCAAGTCCGGCACCGCGTCAGCCGACTCCTCCTCCTCCAAGTCCGGCACCGCGTCAGCTGTCTCCTCCTCCAAGTACGGCACCGCGTCAGCGGACTCCTCCTCCTCCAAGTCGGCACCGCGTCAGCCGTCTCGTCCTCCAAGTCCGGCATCGCGACAGCGGACTCCTCCTCCTCCTCCAAGTCCGGCATCGCGTCAGCCGTCTCCTCCTCCAAGTCCCGCACCGCGCCAGCAGACTCCTCCTCCTCCAAGTCCGGCACTGTGACAGCCGTCTCTTCCTCCAAGTCCGGCACCGCATCAGCCGACTCCTCCTCCAAGTCCGACACCGCGTCAGCCGTCTCCGCCGCCTCAGCAACAGCGGAAGAGAGGCGTCGCAGCTACGGCGGCTAGCGGTACAACATGCAAGAAATTCAGAGCTGATCCAAGCCTGAAGGCTCCTCCAAAGTTGCATTACGACTTGACTGACGAGGAAAACAAGGCCATAGTGGATGGTGAAGGTAAGGCCCATTTTGCACCGAAACCGCCCCACCGCCAAAGGAGAAAATACCTGAGGAAGTCATACAACACTTTATTGATAATGCTCAACCGGTTGTGAAGAGAAAAGACTCAGACTATGAGCGCTCATTGTGCACAAAAAAAGAAGGAGTCGAGCTCGAGCATGAGCCAAGAAGGTAAAAAAGCAAGAAAACTGTTCCGCGGCTGGGAGAACAGGCAATGCAATTGACCCCAGCAGCTCATTGTACAACCACATGTGAGTACTGCCGATCAGCTAGTAATAACCGACGATCATATAAGGATGGCTAAAGAGGACGGTGTCACTGTTTATCAACTCCTAGAGATTGAGCCTATCGCCGAGATTCAAGATGACGAAGTAGCATGGAAATATGCCCTGTCTTACGTGCACTCGGCAAAAGCGGCCCGCCCTGACAGAGCAGACGACAACTGCCATGATCCCAAGTGGCAGCAACTTTGCCTTGTTCTGTTCCTCTAGATTTCGGAATAGGTTGCGTAAGCCGAGTATGTTCTATTTACAGAGTCATAGTTTTCTAGATCTCGGCAATGACATGTCTCCGTTGAGTCACAGCGGTTTGTTTTCTTTGTCTTTTCCATTCGCTTCGTTCAACCATGGTCTAGTCGGATAGATAGCTCGGCTTCTTAGCTGAGAATGGTTTTCTCAAGGGTTGTACTCGGCTTACATCGTGGTTGCCTAGAGACGGTGATTCGGAACTCAGCGAAAGACTAAGCAGTCGGCACAGATGGATTTTCCAGTGGTGGAGGCAAGGGATTACGATTCCTTCCGTAGCCACTTATACTGTTCTGTTCAAGCAGATCTCACGCTTTCTCTTCTGGTAATGCCATAATGCCTATGACATGCCTTACGGACATGATGCGCGAACAGAAGACCAGCCGAGTATATTACGACTCTACCTCTGCCGACTGCAGACCAGAATATCCATGATAACTGACATGTGCTTGCCAAATGTCATACAACTCTGATGATTGTCAAGTTCATGTCTGTTTGTCAACCAATCGTGTATGGAAAACATTTCAAAGCCTTTTCTCCAATTAAAATCTATCACTCAACCTTCACCTGCAAGTGCATCAGTACAGCAGCTCATGCATGCATATATATTCTCAAAAAGTAAATGACAACGAATACGAAGGCATCCCCACATTTCAGAAAAAAAAGGAGAAATCAAAGAGAGCAGATATAGACTAGATTCATCTCAGATGGCTATGTATCAAGGAGGTACATGGAAGCTAACACATGAATCCAAGATGAGCATACTAAGATTTCCAATACTAATATTTTTTCTGAAACAAGTAAATTTCCAATACTTATATAGTTGCAACTCAAAAAGATTTCTAGAAACTGATAAGTGAAGGTAAGCCAACTAATCCAAGTTTTACCCTGGAATGAGCACATTAAACTGTGCGAGACTTTGTTACACTCTCCAAGATATCTCCTAAGACAGCAGGGCATGATCTTTTCAAGTGCGCATACCCTTGGCTTGCAACCACAGCAGCCATTCTATTTGAAGTGATGATAAATTCAATGCAGGCTTCTTTGAGCCTGCTGCACTGATGCTGGTCAGCTAGAGCTAGCGTGGTTGCCACAGTCTCGACACGAAGGCTTCTGCAGAGAATGCCTTCGCATATCATCTTCATCCTTTCCATGGCATACCGATCTGCAGCCACCAGTAAATGCTTAACCATGTCATCATCGAGGTTGTCCAGAGAAGGCAATGCATCTTTGTACACGAATCGAAGCAATTCCTTGAAAACAGCAGGCTGCATATCTTCCACGGTTATGTTGCGCGCCGTCCGGTTTCCCATCGGTCCATAGAGCTCTGCCTTGAAGACCGGTGACCGCATTGCAAGCAAGATCTTATGTGCCGGGAAACTCTCCCCTCTGACATTGAATGTCACGTCTGCTTCCTCCCCCGTCTCCAGCCATGTTCCGAGATTATCTGCCAAGTCTGAAGGTGGCACCTGGATGTCCACGGTTTCTACAACGAGCGGTACGTTGCTGATCACACTGAGATCACACTCAATTATAAGATGGTCATCGCGCAGGTAAGGTGACTTCTCCAGCTCACTCTTTTTCTTAAAAGAATGAACACCCCAAGCATATTTGTTCTTAATGGTGTCGACCGAATCGAACACTCTCGGCGACTTCAAGCAGGACGTCACCGACGTTGACAGCCCGGTGGCCTGGTTGAGCAACCTCAAATCGAAGAGCGCCCTTGCCCTAGCACCCTTGCTCAGAAGCTCGAGGTAGACCGAGACATGGTCCTCGCCCTCGTCTCCGTCAGGGTAGTAGCGGATGCACCATTCATACCCGCCAACGGAGGCGCGAGGGGACCGGATGAATTTTCCCGCGCCCATGCCCTTATGCAGGCTGTACCCGACGATGTCGAATACGAGCGTGGCCCGCGCCATGACTGGGGTGCACCTCGACGCCATCCTTTCTGTCGGCCTCTGGGATGATGCCATCGATCGTGGGAGCTATACGGTGGAGATCAAGGGCGATGAGAGAGCTGGTCGAGGGGAACAGCGACGAGAGGCAGAAGGTAGGCGGGCGGCGCGATCAGGCCGGAAGTCAAGGGTTTGGGCGAGCGGCGGAGACGAGGGTTTATCCGCCGCTGCACTTCACGCTGGATCACCTCTCCACGGCCCAAAACAAAACCCAAGGAGCCGCGGGCCGTGGCCTTTGCTGTGTGTCTGGAACTCCGGATAAAGGATAGTACTATATATTATTTCAACTACCTGTCAAATAAATATATTATTTCAACTAAAAAATTATTCTATATATTATTGTTTATTGCCACTCAATAAATATATTGTTGTTTATTATTTGCATCCAGCATGTCCCAGGGACATGCTTTCACAATTGGGCTTCGAGGACGAGCATATTGTTGAGGGAAGACACAAGTGCAGCTTAGCTTCAGCTCTGGGATGAGAAATCAAACCAATGTGCGGCTCGAAACCGGGTGGTGGAGCCCGTGGCTGCCTTGCCTCCGCCGAGCTCGAAACCAGCAGCCACCGTTGATCGGATCTCTCCCCATGCCCATGCTCATGCTCTGTTGCAGCAGAAGCTGTGCCGGAATGTCGGCAGCGTGAGGAGCGTCTCAGCCGGCGGCGGCGGGACCAAGGTTTCGTCGACGTCGGCGGCGGTGTGCCCCTTCTCTCTCTGTCTCTGCCTCTAGCATCTAGCTCTCTCGGTCCGCACTGGCTCAAGCGGTGAGGGTGGCCCAAGCCCAAGCGCCAATCTGGGACTCCGTTGGATATTCTTCTCGCACATCTTTCACTTCGAAATCATTAATTAAGGAATACTCTTTGCAAAGATCACTCTCGCTTGTTCATGTTGTGACAAGTGACGCACTGCATGTGCGTCAGTTATCGTAACCGGATAGTTTTATCTTTTTTCGTATATCCGTTTATTTAAAAAAATTATCTCTTAAACCGTGCGTCCAAATCTTAAACCGTTTTCACCGTTATATTCCATGTTGATATGTTTTTATGAACCTTTTTTTACAAAAAAATAGATCAAAAAAATCAGACGAAAAAACCAAACTGCGAGGATGGTTTTTTCCTTTTTCCAATAGAGGCACGCCGTGCCTCTCGTGAAATCACAACCGTGCCTTTCGTGGAAGCAAAACCGTGCCTCTCGCAGAAGGACAAAAAAAAAATAGAAAACGTGTTCTTGTTTCGTTCCCAAGAGGCATTGTTGTGCCTCTCGCAAAAGCAAAACCGTGCCTCTCGCAAAAGCAACAAATAAACGTGTTTTTTCGCGCAAAAGAAAATTTAAATTTTTTTATCCAAAAGTTAAGGAAGACATGAAACCAAAAATTCGAAATAAAACCCTCGAGATCTGGTGTTGTGGAGATCTCACGGAGATCTTCCCTTTGGACCCTAAGCGCCAAAAGAAGCTAACACTTATGGATTTCCCCAACCTGGCGCATCCACATGCACGATCTACCTAGGTCGCACTGCATCTATGCGAGTAAGATGTCGGCACCAAAGCTCAAAACTATCAAGATAAGGGGCTGCTAGAACCTCAGGCGTCAACCCGCGCCGTTGCCAAGCAATTCCCCGATGTGGACTGCAAGAAGGAATGGTGGGACAGCTTGGAGTGGGACGAGGGTGATGTGAACCATGACCCTTTGCTCTACAAGCTGAGCCACCCGTTGTACTACAAGAAGGGCCAGTTGCGAGAGGAACCGTACTCAGGTGAGACATACTTGGCTCCATCTCTCCATTCATTAATCATTAACTCAGTGCGATAGTCAAGTTAGTTTCATCATCATCCTCCCAGTACTACTCTACTTTCAGTTATTTACATAGTTAATCAATCATCTCATTGCCGATTTATTATGTTGTGTTATAGGTAGCCCATCCCTTCAATGAGTTTGATCTTCAGCTTGCTTGAACACTTGAAGCATGTCGGCCTACAAAGTTGAAGATTTCCCCGCTATATATGGTTGTGTATATTTTTCTACTCAAATTCATGCTGCTTGATTGGTTTTTGTGTGCTCTGTGTCTGCATTGGCATGGTGTGGCTCTGCACTTGCATTGATCTACGTTGTTATTATGTTGCATCGATCTTCCTGATTGGTTTGTATTGGTTTATGTTGCATCGATGTTCCTGTTTGGTTGGTTTTGGTTCGGCCAACTTTGTTAGATTGACCCATATATGCATCAAAGCAAGTATTAGTTATCTGGTTGGATAGATGATGGTACATGCATGCTCTGAGCAAGAGAGAAATAAATAGTAGCGGCCTTCAGCTTATGCAGCAAGAGCCACTGACGTGCTACCAGGCCCATGTTGTGTGGTGTTTGTTTTATGAGCTATCGACTGATTCTTGTAATAATTTGTTATACTCCGACTTCCATATAAATTACGGTTATACGTGGCAATGTTGTTGTTTTTACATGGTTACCTTGGTGAAGGCGTTGCTTGGATTGCCTCTTCAAGGTGAAAAATCTAGATTCTGGCCTTAGCTGGTTGGATCCAGTGACAATGGCGCTTAAGCGCCACTCCCTTCCAAAAGGTGTTTCTATTAAAGAACCTCATCGTTCATGTGTGTGTCATGGGGTGGTTGGTGCGTATATGATCATTATTGTAGTTTGCCGATCATGGATCTGATCACTTTGGGTTTTCCCTCGCCTAAGCATGGTTTTGGTCTTATATGCCTTTTTTATTTGCTGGCGTGTTTTTGTGTGTGTGCGTGCTTTGTTTGTTGGTTGTGTGCATCTTAGTTATGCAAATGCCGGGTGTGTGCTCAATGTGTTTGTATCCTCTTGATTCTTTATTTTGAGTCAATAAAATACATCATTTGTCTGAAAAATATAAATTACGGTGATGAAGGTTGTGCGTATGATTTTTGCAACAATGTGGAGTTGTTATAAATTTGTTGTTTGAAGTTTATTATATGTTAAGGTTCTAGCTTTATTATGATTTGCTTCCTTCTGCCTTGGTTTCTTATATGTTATGGTTCTAGCTTTATTATGATTTGCTTTGTTCTGCGTTGGTTAATGGTCATATAAGTTTGCAGTATAAATAGATTGTACACTTTTTGGTTATACCACTACTTTTTTTTGCAAACATTATTTAGAGGCATGCATTCATGCAAATCTATGCACAAGGATTTCCTTTCATACCAGCTAGCTGATCTGTCTGCTAAATGGTTAATGGTGGTCCAACTTGTAATAATCATGCAAGTTTGTATATCTGGACTGTACGAAACATGATATATTAGCCTTTTATGTGTATATTAATCAAGTTTTTCAAGCAAGATTATATATTCAGAGGCATACATGGATAATATCAAGAAGATCTGGAAGATGAAGATACATCTTAAGAATAAAATCTTTGTACGATAGCGACGTCTCGGAGTCATTCCTACTAAAGATAACCTTATTAAGAGGAATTGGCATGGAAATCTGCAATCTGTCTTTTGTCACCATGATGAGACAATAAAATTTATTCTTCCAATGCAAATTGCCTCGTTCTATATGGTGGTCATCCAAATAGCTTCTGGCTTGTATCCTCCTTATAGTGTTGCTAATTTATTTGGCAACTGGTTACATAGGATTGATCACTGGTTTCGAACTCTTTTCAGGGTGGGAGCACTTGTCGTTATTTGGCCACTTTGGCTCTGTAGAAATGAGAAAGTTTTTAACGATAAAGGTATTCTCATATGCAAGTTATTACAAATGTATCAGGACTTTATGGTCATCTTTACAACGCGTGAGAATCGAGACCTTTTCACGGAGGTGTGTACACGATTTGGAGGCTACGCGGAGGGATACTTTTACCCAACATTGGTGGCAGCATGATCTTAGGATTGACCCCCCTCCGCTTTAGGCGTTATACGAACTCTATATGTTTCTTTCTTCTCATCTTTTTATATTTTTTCGTTTGCACTAGTAGAAAAGGGGGCAATGACCCAGGCCGGCTCAGCCCATTAGTCCCGGTTCTGCCACGAACCGGGACCAATGGAGGTACTTGTCCCGGTTCGTTATCCCAGGGGGCCGGCCGGGGCCTCGTGGGCATTGGTGCCGGTTCGTCTGGCCCTTTTGGTCCCAGTTGGTGGGATGAACCGGGACCAATGGGCCTCGCTCCTGGCCCACCACCATTGGTCCCGGTTGGTGGCTTGAACCGGGACCAAAGGCCGCCCTTTAGTCCCGGTTCATGCCACCAACCGGGACCAATGAGGTGCCTATATATACCCCTTCGCCAGAGAGCAGAGCACACTGCTTTGTTTTTTCTGGCCGCCGAGGGGGAGAGGGCTTGGTGATGCTCTAGCTCACCTCCTATGCACACAAGGTGTTCGATGGAATGCCCGAGCCACACTACTTAAGCTTTCTACTCTCCAAGCTTGACCTCCAAGCTCCATTTTCCTCAATATTTGTCTAGGTTTAGAGGTCCGTCACGCCCCGTCCCCGTCTTCACCGCCGTCGATCACCCACACCGATCTCATCGCCGGCACCACCATGGTGAGCCTCTTGTTCTTATTTTCTTTCTGAAAGGAAAAATATTCTTATTTGTATGTTTAGATAGATACTTGTATTATTTTCTTACTTTTATTATTGCATCTTATATAGTGCGATGGTTTTGGTATCCTCCCCCGTCGGCCCTCGTCCTGTCTATGATTCGGATGTGGTATATATTATCTTTTCATAACTATTGGTTCATTTATTGTTTATGAAAATTATGTCGACCAACATGACATATATTTTATTTATCTAGGAGGTTGTTGAACCGGAAATTCCAACCGACCCTATTGTCGAGAGTTAAATTTAGTTGAAGAAGAAAACAATTTCTTGAAGGAAAAAATAAAAAAACTTGAGGAGGAGAAGATGATATTGGAGTTGCATGTTGCGGATGTCGTCGATGATCACAAGATCAAGATGGATGCAATGAGTTCGAAGATTAGAAAGATTAGAAAATATGCCATTCATACCGAGGCTTGATATCATTATGCCGTTGGATCAGTTGTTACCTTGGTTGCGATTATGATCGCATTTGTTTTCGCATTGAAATGTTTTACATAGTTTCAATGTATGGTTTAATTAATTTAGATGCTCTGCAGAGCTTTATGTTGTTAGATGAGAACTATGTATGTACTTTGGTTTTTATGTGATGATGAACTTCTATTAATTTGGTCACTTAATTATCTATTCATGATGTTCTGTAATGATTTTTGACACACTTAATTATATATAATGCACGCAGATGAACCGGCAATGGATGTACGGTGACAGACACACCTCCAAGTACATTAAGGGCGTGCATGATTTTCTCGAAGTGGCTGAGGCAAACAAGCAGAATGGTTTTATGTGTTGTCCATGCCCTATATGTGGGAATACGAAGTCATACTCTGACCGGAAAATCCTTCACACCCACCTACTTTACAAGGGTTTCATGCCACACTATAATGTTTGGACGAGGCACGGAGAAATAGGGGTTATGATGGAAGACGGCGAAGAAGAAGAGTACGATGACAACTATGTGCCCCCTGAATACGGTGATTCTACTGAACATCAAGAGGAACCAGACGATGTGCACGATGATGCTGCAAGGGGCGAAGCTGCTGAAGATCAAGAGGAACCAGACGATGTGCACGATGATGCTGCAACGGGCGAAGCTGTTGAAGATCAGGAGGAACCAGACGATGTGCCCGACGATGATGATCTTCGCCGGGTCATTGTCGATGCAAGAATGCAATGCGAAAGTCAAAAGGAGAAGCTAAAGTTCGATCGCATCTTAGAGGATCACAAAAAAGGGTTGTACCCCAATTGCGAAGATGGCAACACAAAGCTCGGTACCGTACTGGAATTGCTGCAGTGGAAGGCAGGGAATGTTGTGCCTGATAAAGGATTTGAGAAGCTACTGAAAATATTGAAGAAGAAGCTTCCAAAGGATAACGAATTGCCGGACAGTACATACGCAGCAAAGAAGGTCGTATGCCCTCTAGGATTGGAGGTGCAGAAGATACATGCATGCCCTAATGACTGCATCCTCTACCGCGGTGCATACAAGGATCTAAACGCATGCCCAAGATATCACGGTGCATTGAGGTATAAGATCAGACGAGATGACCCTGGTGATGTTGACGGCGAGCCTCCCAGGAAGAGGGTTCCTGCGAAGGTGATGTGGTATGCTCCTATAATACCACGGTTGAAACGTCTGTTCAGAAATAGAGAGCATGCCAAGATGATGCGATGGCACAGTGAGGACCGTAAGGAAGACGGGAAGTTGAGAGCACCCGCTGACGGGTCGCAGTGGAGAAAAATCGAGAGAAAGTACTGGGATGAGTTTGCAAAGGACCCAAGGAACATATGGTTTGCTTTAAGCGCCAATGGCATTAATCCTTTTGGGGAGCAAAGCAGCAATCACAGCACCTGGCCCGTGACTCTATGTATGTATAACCTTCCTCCTTGGATGTGCATGAAGCGGAAGTTCATTATGATGCCAGTTCTCATCCAAGGCCCTAAGCAACCCGGCAACGACATTGATGTGTACCTAAGGCCATTAGTTGAAGAACTTTTACAGCTGTGGAATGGAAACGGTGTACATACGTGGGATGAGCACAAAAAGGAGGAATTTGACCTAAAGGCGTTGCTGTTCGTGACCATCAACGATTGGCCCGCTCTCAGTAACCTTTTAGGACAGACAAACAAGGGATACCACACATGCACGCACTGTTTACTTGACACCGATAGTACATACCTGGGAAGCTACAGGAAGAATGTGTACCTGGGCCATCGTCGATTTCTTCCGACCAACCATCAATGTAGAAAGAAAGGCAAGCATTTCAAAGGTGAGGCAGATCACGGGAAGAAGCCCGCCATGCGTACCGGTGATCACGTACTTGCTATGGTCAATGATTTACACGTAATCTTTGGAAAGGGTCCCGGCGGACTAGCTGTTTCGAATGACGCTGAGAATCACGCACCCATGTGGAAGAAGAAATCTATATTTTGGGACCTACCCTACTGGAAAGACCTAGAGGTCCGCTCTTCGATCGACGTGATGCACGTGACGAAGAACCTTTGCGTGAACCTTCTAGGCTTCTTGGGCGTGTATGGGAAGACAAAAGATACACCTGAGGCACGGGAGGACCTGCAACGCTTGCACGAAAAAGAGGTCATGCCTCCGAAGTAGTATGAAGGTCCTGCCAGCTACGCTCTTACGAAAGAAGAGAAAGAAATCTTCTTTGAATGCCTGCTCAGTATGAAGGTCCCAACTGGCTTCTCGTCGAATATAAAGGGAATAATAAATATGCCGAGAAAAGTTCCGAACCTAAAGTCTCATGACTGCCACGTGATTATGACGCAACTGCTTCCGGTTGCATTGAGGGGGCTTCTACCGGAAAACGTCCGATTAGCCATTGTGAAGCTATGTGCATTCCTCAATGCAATATCTCAGAAGGTGATCGATCCAGTTTCGAGCTGGTGTTCCCACCATCCTTCTTCAATATCATGACGCACGTCCTAGTTCATCTAGTCGACGATATTGTCATTCTGGAGCCCGTATTTCTACACAATATGTTCCCCTTTGAGAGGTTCATGGGAGTCCTAAAGAAATATGTCCATAACCGCGCTAGGCCAGAAGGAAGCATCTCCATGGGCTATCAAACAGAGGATGTCATCGGGATTTGTGTTGACTTCATTCCTGGCCTTAAGATGACAGGTATCCCTAAATCGCGGTATGAGGGGAGACTGACTGGAAAAGGCACGCTTGGAAGGGACTCAATAATATGCAGGGACGGATATTCTTGGTCTCAAGCACACTACACAGTTCTACAAAACTCTACCTTGGTGACCCCGTATGTCGATGAACACAAGAACAGTCTGCGCTCCAAACGCCTGAGCAAAGGCGACGATCGGATTACATGTGAACACATCAGGACTTTCAGCAGTTGGTTGGAAACACGTCTCAGAGGTGACAGCACTATTTGTGATGAGCTGTACTTGTTGTCCAGGGGACCATCTTTGGCTGTAATGATTTGGAAAGGATACGAGATAAATGGGAATACATTTTACACGATTGACCAAGATCAAAAGAGCACCAACCAAAACAGCGGTGTCCGCTTTGATGCAGCAACCGAGAGGGGAAAGGACACATATTATGGTTACATAGTGGACATATGGGAACTTGACTACGGAGTAGATTTTAAGGTCCCTTTGTTTAAGTGCAAATGGGTCAATCTGTCAGGAGGCAGGGTACAGGTAGACAACAGTGGATCTGAAAAATCATGGGTACACTGACGAACCGTTCGTCCTAGCCAATGATGTGGCACAGGTTATCTATGTGAAGGACATGTCTACCAGACCGAGAAAAAGAAAAGATAAGGAAGCGAATACATCATACGATGAGCCAAAGTGCCACATAGTTCTTTCAGGAAAAAGGGACATCCTGGGAGTGGAGGGCAAGACAGACATGTCTGAAGAGTATGAAAAGTTTCATGAAATTCCTCCCTTCAAAGTCAAGACTGACCCAAGCATCCTGATAAACAATGAAGATTATCCATGGTTACGGCGCAATAAGCAAATGACACAAGCGAAGAAAAAGTGAAGACTTTCTCCCGTAACTATTATGATGATACCATTGTCCGTTTTGTACATGCACATGCACTACTAGGGAAAAGCCTATACACAGAATCTTAGCAGCAGCGCGGGTAAAAAAGGAGCACTGCTGCTAATTAGTAGTAGTGAGTGTGTGGGAAACTCGCTGCTGATAAGTTTTTAGCAGTAGCGCGCTCTGTGTAAACCGCGCTGCTACAAATATCCACCGGCGGTGTTCACCGAGCTCCATTTAGCAGTAGCGCCGTTGCCCGAACCGCGTACTGCTACGGATATAGTAGCAGCGCGCTTTTACTGGGATCACTGCTGCTACATTTCAAATTGGCAAATTTTTTTGTCACTGTTAGCAGTAGCGCCGTTGCCCAAAGCGCGCTGCTGCTAATTCTTTAGTAGCAGCGCGTTTCTTGCCCCGCGCTACTGCTAACCCGCACCAACCCACCACCTTTCCCCACCCGTGCCTCCCCTCCCCCTCCTCTCTTCCCTTCCCCCTACCTCCCCCACATGCTCCCACTCTCACTCTTCTTCTTCCTCAATACTTCTCCCCCATTACTCTTTCTCTTCTATCCACCTTTCTCTCTCTTGATTACTCCTACCTAAGTACACCACCTCCATTAATGCATCTCCTTTCTCTTTTTCCTTTCCCCTCCACTAGTTGAAGTTCTCTCCTCCCAAATTAGCTAGCTAGGTAGATGTAGCATTTAGTTAAGTGACCTATTTGCCCCCTAACTAGATCTATCTTTGTCAACAAGAGCTTTGTGCACTTTTGATCTCCCTACAACATCATCTCCACCGTGTGCTCGATCTCTATCGAGGTGATGAAAATTTTATGCTTTTGCAAAATGAAAATATGTTTATGTGTGTGTGATATGTTTGTGGAAATTGTGTGTGTGGCACGCCAAATTGTGCTTTTGAGTTGCCTATGTTTTGCCGAAATGTTGATTTATTTCCGTTTGGTAATTCGAACAAACTCTAGATCCATATATGTCCTATTTTTAGGAAGGTCATGCCAAATTTTAGTATGACTTTGATGCATGCATGCATTTTTATAATCAATTTGTTTATTATTACCGTGCAGAGTTGACGATGGTCAGTGGAACGATGGTGGACAGGTGGTTGCGGTCGGCGGTGCAGGACATGAAAGAAAATAACCGACAGAGGTTTTATGTCCGTGTCGAAAATGCAAAGGAATAGTTTGGCTCGACTCCCATGACGATGGTCGTGTCGAAGCGCACCTGCTCATGACTGGTTTCATGGATGGCTATCTGCGGTGGATAATTGAAGATGAGGATGACGATGTTGAGGATGCCGACGGGCGGACAATGATGACACGGGCAAGACGAAGAGATGATCGATAATGGCGGCGGGAAGAGGCCGTACATGGCGGCGGAGAAAGGGCGGACATGGCGGAGGAGAAGGGCCGACATGGCGGCGGAGAGAACGACATGGACTCCACGCAGCAGAGTTCGTCGGTACTAAGTTCAATCGTCAAGGGACCCTCATGTTCAAGCATTGCTTCGCAAGGAGACGAATCTTGAGAGAGCTGCTTCTAGAGAGGAGGCTAAGCTGGAGCAACTGCTGGTAGACTCGAACACTCCATTGTATGATGGTTGCAATCCTGAGGTGACCCGCTTGAGTTTCACGCCCAACTCCACAAGACGAAGGCTAAAAACAAATGGACCGACACTAGCCTCGATGAGCATCTCAAGTACCTAAAGGATGTTCTTCCCGGGTAATCTATGTCCTACTAGTGTTGATGAGGCCAAGAAGATCGTGTGCCCTCTTGATCTGCCACACGTTAGATACCATGCATGCATCAACGATTGCATAATTTATCGGAAGGAGCACGCGGAAAAAACAAGCTGTCCGTGTGCAATGCTTCTCGATACAAGAAGGCCGGGAAGAAATGTCCCCAGAAAGTTGTATGGTACTTACCGATCACTCCCCGTCTCCAGAGGTATTTTGTAGATCCCAAGGAAGCAAAGCTAATGCACTGGCACGCGGAGAGGAAGAAGCCCGACGATGGAGATGATCCGAAGCTGAGACACGTGAAGGATGGAAGCCAGTGGAGAGCGTTGAACAGCTTCTATCGGTATTTTGAATGTGATGCAAGGAACATCGTGCTCGGCGCGTGTACCGATGGCATGAATCCGTTTGGCAACCAGAAAACCAACCATAGCACATGGCCCGTGTTTGTATGGATGTACAACCTCCCCCCTGGTTGTGCATGAAATCGAAGTATATTCACATGAGCATGCTTATTCAAGGGTCGAAACAACCAGGAAATAATATCAATTTGTATCTGGGGCTACTTCAAGAGGAGTTAGACACGTTATGGAAAACACCGGCCAAGACATGGGATGCCAGCAAAGGTGAGTATTTCAACATGAGAGCCGCCCTGATCACGACAGTGCAGGACTATCTCGGTTACGGATATGTGGTAGGCCAGGTGTGCCATGGATATTGCGGATGCACGCGATGCATGGATGATACGACGTCTCAGCAGCTAACGTCAAGGAAAGATGGCGGGTCTGGGAAAATCGTGTACATGGGGCATCGAAGATGGCTTGAACAGGACGACCCGTGGAGAAACCGTGGAGATCTATTCAATGGTCACGCTGAGCATCGAGGACCTCCACGTAAGCGGAGCGGTGCCGAAATTGATGAGCTGTTGAAAAACTGGAAGGAGTGCCCCGCGCCGGGAAAGACGATGAGAAAGGCGTCGGAGCCGCTGCTGAAGGTATGGAAGACGAGGTCTGTGTTCTGGGACTTGGAGTACTGGCACAAACTCGATACACCTCATTGCCTTGATCAAATGCATATCTGTAAGAATGTCCTTGAGAGCTTGCTCGCAACCCTGATGAACATGCCGGTTAAGACCAAGGATGGGCCGAAGGAAAGAAAAGACTTGCAAGATTTGAAAATTAGGGAAGATCTGCACATGCCGCCCCGTAAAATGTCAGACGAGACAGAGACGGAGACAGAGGCACGGGAGAAGAAGGGCAAGAAAATAAAGAAAGAGGATTATTGCCCCCCTTCTTGCTTCACCTTAAGTCAGGCTGAGATCAATTCCTTCTTTAAGTGCCTTACTGGAGTCAAAGTTAGTTCCGGTTACTGTGGCAAGATAAGCAGATATCTAGACACTGACAAGAAAAGGTTCAGCGGGATGAAGTCTCATGACTGTCATGTGATGATGACGCAGATACTACCTGTTGCCCTTAGAGGGATAATGGACAAGCACGTCCGTGACACGCTTATTGGTCTCTGCAACTTTTTCGACGTCATCTCTCGAAAGTCGATCAGTGTGAAGCAGCTCCAAAGGCTAGAGGAAGAGATCGTTGTGATACTGAATGAGCTTGAGATGTACTTCCCGCCGCGTTCTTTGACGTGATGGTGCATCTGTGTGTCCATATTGTGGATGACATAATAGACCTGGGGCCGTCATTCCTGCACAACATGATGCCATTTGAGAGGATGAATGGGATCATCAAAGGATTCGTTCGTAACATGTCCCGTCTGGATGGAAGCATCGTCCAGGGCTATTTGGCACAAGAGTGCATCTCTTTCTGTGAGAATTTTCTATATGGCGCAGACCAGCCGCCTGGTGTTAGTGTTGGTTTGCCCGTTAACAAGCACAACGGGAGGCTCGAAGGAGATGGTCACTGCAACAGTCGCAAGGAACTGCACGTGGCATACTCAGATCGACGCAGCAACTTTGACAGAGCAAACTTGGTAGTGCTACAACACCTAGACGAGGTAGATCCTTTCGTGGCACAGCACAAAGAAATTATCGCAAAGAAGTATCGTGACCGGGGGGTATGCAGGACGGACGCCAAAGTTACTAGAGAGCACAGCTCCACTTTCCTGCATTGGTTCAAAGAGCATATTATTGCTAATCCTCCGGAGGAGGGCTCTAAGGACGGATTGCTCATATACGCCTTAGCACATGGCCCCTCGCCCAACCTCGTAACCTATCAGGCATATGATATCAACGGATACACGTTCTACACGGAGGCCAAAGATATGGACAGTGATGATCAGAACTCAGGGGTGACGATGGAATGCATGACCGGCAGCGACAACGGCGCAACTGAACGATTTTATGGAAGGGTTGAGGAGATCTAGGAGCTTGACTACTCTGGACTGCACAACACGACGATGTTCCATGTCAGATGGGCTAATAATGTCGAAAGAGAAAGCCGGATTTTCACTACCATGACTATACCCGACGCCAAGAGCGCTACCGTGAACGCTATCGCAAAAAACGAGCCATGGGTACACGCTAAGCACGTGACACAATGCTTCTTCATAACTGACCCGCGCAATCCCAGCCGTGTTGTCCTGAGGAGAGGCAAAAGGAACATCATTGGAATGATGGAGTCGCCAATGAGGAAGACTATGATCAGTACGGCAACCCAATGAGGGAAGATGACGATGATGATGAAGTATACGTCAAAAGAAGAATCAATACTACATTACCTAAGAAAAATCGTACTCCATGGAAAAGGCAAAGTCATAATGAGGGGCTCAATTATTCTTCGACGAACAAGAAGGGAAAGAAGCTGACTCAAAAACGAAAACGTCAGCAGTGAGGAAACTTATGTTATCGGTTAAATGATGTAATATATATATATATATAAGTTCCTATTTTGTATACACACTTAGCCATTATTATGCATGGGTCCAATGATGTGTAATATATATGTTCCTATTTTGCGTACATATTTAACCGTCAAATGATGCAATATATATCGCCCTCCCTTCGTTCACTGCCCTCAGGAAATAAAAGTGGGATAAAATAAAGGAAAAGGAAAATTGGCAGTAGCGAAGGTAGTAGCAGCGCGTTTTTCCTAAACCGCTACAGATACTGAAGTTAGTAGCAGCGCGTTTTGTCCAAATGCGCCATTGCTACGCCCACTTAACCCAAAATTCTCACCCGCCTGCTTCATCCCGCCCCCCAAATCCCCACTCTCCCGTCAGACTGCCACCCGACCCGGCCCGGCGCTCGCCCCGACTCGGTGCGGCGCTTAGCCTCAATCCCGGTGCTCGCCCGACCTGGCCCTCGCCCCGACCCGACCCAGCGCTCGCCCCGACCCGCCCTCGCCCCGACCCGACCCGGCCTCGCCCCGACCCGTCGGCCTCGCCTCCTCCTCTCCCCTCCGGACGTCGTCGGGCCTGCCTCCTCGCCCCTGCACCTCTGTAAACCCCCTCTCTCTCTGCTAGGGTTCTTCGGTTAATTTACTTAGGTTTTAGTTAGGGCAGTATGTTAATTAGGTTATCTATTTAGTTATGAATTTAGCTAGGTTTCAAAATTTGAACTTGACATGTGATATGTGCATATATATGTCATGTTTTGGACATGTCATGTTTGGAAAATGATCCGAGTGGCCTATGTTACGCCGGAATGTTGATTCATTTCCGTTCCGGTGAATTTCAGGCGCTCGATATGTCCATTTTTTAGCAAAGGTCATGCCGAAATTTCCCATGAATAAAGGCATGATTTTGTGCTACATAGTTGGCATATCGAGTGCTGGCACATAGATTTATTTTTATGTCATTTATCATTTATTCATACTTTTAGAAATAAATGAGGACACTTAATCATAGGAAACATGTCAAACAACGAAGAAACTGGGCCTTCTGACCAAGATGCAGACGAGATGGATTATGAGGGTGAACAAGAGTACCTCGACTATTTGACTGCTAAGCAAGGTTTGCAAGTCGGCCTCGATGATGGTACTGACGCCGACATCATCACCGACAGCGCCGACACCGATGGCGGCACCGAGACCGGTGGGGAAGGTACCGGCACCGATGGCGGCATCGAGACCGGCGGGGAAGGTACCGGCCCCGATGCCGCTACCGAAAAGAGGAAGCATAAGAAGCAGAGGATACGAAAACCTAACAAACTAGGGATTGGACGACTTGTGATCACAAAGATGGCACTTGGCAAGTTTGAGCCGTTAGAGCGGAAGAACCTCGCAAGTGCTATGGGAACCAAGTAGGATGCATCCCTACGGAATGCGCGAGCATCAACGACGATGACTTAAGGAGTAAAGAACATTTTGACGCAGTTGCTCCTAACAAAGTTGCACAAGAGATTCAAGTTCCCCGACCGGGATGATAACATAGAACAACCGTGGGATGATCCGAAGATGAAAAAGATTAACAATCACGCCATGGGCATGTTCAGCAATGATTTGGCCTCCTGGAAAACGAGGGTGAAACGAGCTATTGAGGCTGATGAACCCCTGTCCGAGATTCTGGAAGAAAATCCGACACTTACGGAAGAGGAGTTCGAAAAGTTCAAGGACACTTGCGCTACCGAGGCAGCCAAGGCTAAGGCTGCGAAATTCAAGAGCCTTCAGCAAAGGAACACGGGGAACATCGCCTCGGAAGCCGTGGCTACCTCGGTAAAAGGCCCATATGGGATAAGGAGGACACGGAACGTGAAGCCGCGGGTCTCCCAGACCCCTTCGCGAAGTTCACCAACCCCTTGGAGCATGACTTCATCAGGACCCGCTACAAGTGGGACAGGGAGAAAAAGTTTTTTTACACGGACAAGATCACGAGGAAATTGATTAGACTACTGGAGAAGCAACATCAGCTTGCAGCCGAAAGCCCTACTTCTCCGATGAGGCCCAAGTGGGACACCCCTCTCAGCCGGGCCTTGAACGAACTTAAGGGACTCCCTTTGGATCAGCGGCCGCAATATGGTCGTGTGCACGGCGCTGGAGACGGCGCCACGTGGAACGTGTTTTACAACGAGGGCCCGGAGGCCAAGAAGCTGAAAACAAAGTTTAGTCAGGCGGACATCGACGCGAAGGTGAAGCTTGCGGTCGAGAAAAAAGCAGCTGAGGACGCGAAAAAAGCAGCCGAGGACAAATATGAGTTGCTACAGCAGGCAGTCAATGCAGCTGTAACTGCGTGCAAAAATGATTTCGCTACTAACTTGGTTCCAGTTATCATCAACTGGGCGAAGGAAAATCCAGACAAGACGGTACATGATTTCCCGATGCCCAGTTTCGTCGGGAGCAACTCCATGAACAACAACACCATCGCACCATCACTTGCTCACGCAACCGGGCCTCCTCTCGCAGCCGCTCCCGCTCATAGCAGCCCGTCCTCAGTCTCAGGCGCGCTAGGTGGGCCTTCGTCTTTGGCTGAGCTCGACGCCGTCACGGTAATTACATGTCGCACCAACATATATATATATATATATATATATATATATATATATATATATATATATATATATATTCCATTTTTGTTGCCTTTCGGTTCTTTTATGCCACAGACATATGTGTTTGCAGGCGAAAGAATGAAGGAAATATGCCCTAGAGGCAATAATAAAAGTTATTATTTATTTCCTTATATCATGATAAATGTTTATTATTCATGCTAGAATTGTATTAACCGGAAACATAATACATGTGTGAATATAGACAAACAGTATGTCACTAGTATGCCTCTACTTGACTAGCTTGTTAATCAAAGATGGTTATGTTTCCTAACCATGAACAAGGAGTTGTTATTTGATTAACAAGGTCACATCATTAGTTGAATGATCTGATTGACATGACCCATTCCGTTAGCTTAACAGTTGATTGTTTAGTATGTTAATGCTTTCTTCATGACCCATACATGTTCCTATAACTATGAGATTATGCAACTCCGCCATCGGAGGAACACTTTGGTACTACCAAACGTCACAACGAATCGGGTGATTATAAAGGAGTACTACAGGTGTCTCCAAAGGTACTTGTTGGGTTGGCGTATTTCGAGATTAGGTTTTGTCACTCCGATTGTCGGAGAGGTATCTCGTGCCTTCTCGGTAATGCACATCACTTAAGCCTTGCAAGCATTACAACTAATGAGTTAGTTGTAAGATGATGTATTACGGAACGAGTAAAGAGACTTACGCAACGAGATTGAACTAGGTATTGGATACCGACGATCGAATCTCGGGTAAGTAACATACCGATGACAAAGGAACAACGTATGTCGTTATGCGGTTTGACCGATAAAGATCTTCAGAGAATATGTAGGAACCAATATGGGCATCCAGGTTCCGCTATTGGTTATTGACCGAGAATGGTTCTAGGTCATGTCTACATAGTTCTCGAACCCGTAGGGTCCATTACGCTTAACGTTTCGATGACAGTTCATTATGAGTTTATAAGTATTGATGCACCGAAGTTTGTTCGGAGTCCCGGATGTGATCACGGACATGAAGAGGAGTCTCGAAATGGTCGAGACATAAAGATTGATATATTGGAAACCTATGTTTGGACTTCGGAAGGGTTCCGAGTGAAAACAGGATGTTACCGGAACACCGGGGGGTTACCGGAACCCCCCGGGGGGTATATGGGCCTTCATGGGCCTCAAGAGAGAAGGAGAAGGGCCGGCCAAGGTGGGCTGCGCGCCCCCCTCCCCCTTCCAGTCCGAATAGGACAAGGAGAGGGGGGGCGGCGCCCCTTCCCTCTTTCCCCCTCCCCAATCCTACTCCAACTAGGAGAGGGGGGGGAGTCCTACTCCCGGTGGGAGTAGGACTCCTCCTTGGTGCGCCTCCCCCTTGGGCCGGCCACCTCCCCCTTGCCTCCTTTATATACGGGGCAGGGGCACCCTTGACACACAAGTTGATCTACGGATCTTGCCTTAGCCGTGTGCGGTGCCCCTTCCACCATATTCCACTTCGTTATATCGTCATGAGCTTAGGCGAAGCCCTGCGCCGGAGAAGTCATATCGTCGCGGAGCTTAGGCGAAGCTCTGCGTCGGTGGAGCATCAACATCGTCACCACGCCGTCGTCTTGACGGAACTCATCCCGACACTTTGCGGATCGGAGTCCGGGATCGCCATCGAGCTGAACGTGTGCGAACTCGGAGGTGCCGTCGTTCGGTGCTTGGATCGGTCGGATCGTGGAGACGTCGACTACATCAACCACGTTGTTATAACGCTTCCGCTTCGGTCTCACGAGGGTGGTGGACGGATACTCTCCCTCTCGTTGCTATGCCATCACCATGGTCTTGCGTGATCGTAGGAATTTTTTGAAATTACTCGTTCCCCAACAGTGGCATCCGAGCCTGGTTTTATGCGTTGATGTCATGTGCACGAGTAGAACACAAGTGAGTTGTGGACGATACAAGTCATACTGCCTACCAGCATGTCATACTTTGGTTCAACGGTATTGTGAGATGAAGCGGCCCGGACCGACATTACGCGTACGCTTACGCGAGACTGGTTTCACCGCTCCGAGCACTCGTTGCTTAAAGGTGACCGGCGGGTGTCTGTCTCTCTCACTTTAGTTGAATCGAGTATGGCTACGCTCGGTCCTTGAGAAGGTTAAAACGGAGTCTATTTGACGAAGTATCGTTGTGGTTTTGATGCGTAGGTAAGAACGGTTCTTGCTCAGCCCGTAGCAGCCACGTAAAACTTGCAACAACAAAGTAGAGGACGTCTAACTTATTTTTGCAGGGCATGTTTGAAGGAAATATGCCCTAGAGGCAATAATAAAGTTATTATTTATTTCCTTATATCATGATAAATGTTTATTATTCATGCTAGAATTGTATTAACCGGAAACGTAATACATGTGTGAATATATAGACAAACAGTATGTCACTAGTATGCCTCTACTTGACTAGCTTGTTAATCAAAGATGGTTATGTTTCCTAACCATGAACAAGGAGTTGTTATTTGATTAACAAGGTCACATCATTAGTTGAATGATCTGATTGACATGACCCATTCCGTTAGCTTAACACTTGATCGTTTAGTATGTTAATGCTTTCTTCATGACCCATACATGTTCCTATAACTATGAGATTATGCAACTCCGTTTACGGAGGAACACTTTGGTACTACCAAACGTCACAACGAATCGGGTGATTATAAAGGAGTACTACAGGTGTCTCCAAAGGTACTTGTTGGGTTGGCGTATTTGAGATTAGGTTTTGTCACTCCGATTGTCGGAGAGGTATCTCCAGGCCTTCTCGGTAATACACATCACTTAAGCCTTGCAAGCATTACAACTAATGAGTTAGTTGTGAGATGATGTATTACGGAACGAGTAAAGAGACTTACCGGTAACGAGATTGAACTAGGTATTGGATACCGACGATCGAATCTCGGGTAAGTAACATACCGATGACAAAGGGAACAACGTATGTCGTTATGCGGTTTGACCGATAAAGATCTTCGTAGAATATGTAGGAACCAATATGGGCATCCAGGTTCCGCTATTGGTTATTGACCGAGAATGGTTCTAGGTCATGTCTACATAGTTCTCGAACCCGTAGGGTCCGCACGCTTAACGTTTCGATGACAGTTCATAATGAGTTTATAAGTATTGATGCACGAAGGTTGTTCGAGTCCCGGATGTGATCACGGACATGACGAGGAGTCTCAAATGGTCGAGACATAAAGATTGATATATTGGAAGCCTACATTTGGACATCGGAAGTGTTCCGGTGAAATCGATTTTACCGAGTACAGGAGGTTACGGAACCCCGGGAGGTCAATGGGCCTTAATGGGCCATAGGAGAAGAGGAAGGGCAGCCCAAGGTGGGCTGCGCGCCCCTCCCCTCTAGTCCGAATAGGACAAGGAAGGGGGCGCCCTTCCCCTTCTCCCTCCTCCAATCCTAGTCCAACTAGGAAGGGGGGAGTCCTACTCCCTGTGGGAGTAGGACTCCTCCTTGGTCGCGCCTCCTATAGGGCCGCCACCTCCCCTTGTCTCCTTTATATCTGAGGGGCAGGGGCACCCCAAGACACACAAGTTGATCTACGGATCTTGCCTTAGCCGTGTGCGGTGCCCCTTCCACCATATTCCACTTCGTCATATCGTCGCGAGCTTAGGAGAAGCCCTGCGCGGAGAAGTCATATCGTCGCGAGCTTAGGCGAAGCCCTGCGTCGGTGGAGCATCAACATCGTCCACCACGCCGTCGTCTTGACGAACTCATCCCGACACTTTGCTGGATCGAGTCCGGGATCGTCATCGAGCTGAGCGTGTGCGAAACTCGGAGGTGCCGTCGTTCGGTGCTTGGATCGGTCGGATCGTGGAGGCGTCGACTACATCAACAGCGTTGTTATAACGCTTCGCTTTCGGTCTCACGAGTGCGTGGGCGGACACTCTTCCTCTCGTTGCTATGCCATCACCATGATCTTGCGTGATCGTAGGAAATTTTTGAAATTACTCGTTCCCCAACAAAGGGTATCGAGCCTGGTTTTATGCGTTGATGTCATATGCACGAGTAGAACACAAGTGAGTTGTGGGCGATACAAGTCATACTGCCTACCAGCATGTCATACTTTGGTTCAGCGGTATTGTGAGATGAAGCGGCCCGGACCGACATTACGCCGTGCGCTTACGCGAGACTAGTTTCACCGCTCCGAGCACTCGTTGCTTAAAGGTGACCGGCGGGTGTCTGTCTCTCACTTTAGTTGAATCGAGTGTGGCTCGCCCGGTCCTTGAGAAGGTTAAACGGAGTCTATTTGACGAAATATCGTTGTGGTTTTGATGCGTAGGTAAGAACGGTTCTTGCTCAGCCCGTAGCAGCCACGTAAAACTTGCAACAACAAAGTAGAGGACGTCTAACTTGTTTTTGCAGGGCATGTTGTGATGTGATATGGTCAAGGCGTGATGCTATATTTTATTGTATGAGATGATCATGTTTTGTAACCGAGTTATCGGCAATCGGCAGGAGCCATATGGTTGTCGCTTTATTGTATGAAATGCAAGCGCCATGTAATTGCTTTACTTTATCACTAAGGAGTAGCGATAGTCGTAGAAGCAATAGTTGGCGAGACGACAACGATGCTACGATGGAGATCAAGGTGTCGCGCGGTGGCGATGGTGATCATGACGGTGCTTGGCGATGGAGATCACAAGCACAAGATGATGATGACCATATCATATCACTTATATTGATTGCATGTGATGTTTATCCTTTATGCATCTTATCTTGCTTTGATTGACGGTAGCATTATAAGATGATCTCTCACTAAAATTATCAAGAAGTGTTCTCCACGAGTATGCACCGTTGCCAAAGTTCGTAGTACCCGGACACCACGTGATGATCGGGTGTGATAAGTTCTCGTCCATCTACAACGGTGCAAAACAGTTGCACACGCGAATACTCAGGTTAAACTTGACGAGCCTAGCATATAACAGATATGGCCTCGGAACACGGAGACCGAAGGTCGGCGTGAATCATATAGTAGATATGATCAACATAGTGATGTTCACCATTGAAACTACTCCATCTCACGTGATGATGGGACATGGTTTAGTTGATTTGGATCACGTAATCACTTAGATGACTAGAGATGTCTATCTAAGTGGGAGTTCTTAAGTAATATGATTAATTGAACTTTAATTTATCATGAACTTAGTCCCGGTAGTATTTTGCAAATTATGTTGTAGATCAATAGCTCGCGTTGTTGCTTCCCTATGTTTTTATATGTGTTCCTAGAAAAATTGTATTGAAAATGTTAGTAGCAATGATGCGGATTGGATCCGTGATCTGAGGTTTATCCTCATTGCTGCACGAAGAATTATGTCCTTGATGCACCGCTAGGTGACAGACCTATTGCAGGAGCGGATGCGACGTTATGAGCGTTTGGCTAGCTCAATATGATGACTACTTGATAGTTTAGTGCACCATGCTTAACGGCTTAGAATCGGGACTTCAAAGGCGTTTTGAGCGTCATGGACCATATGAGATGTTCCAGGAGTTGAAGTTAATATTTCAAGCAAATACCGAGTTGAGAGATATGAAGTCTCCAACAAGTTCTATAGCTAAAAGATGGAAGAGAATCGCTCAACTAGTGAGCATGTTCTCAGATTGTGCAGGTACTTCAATCGCTTGAATCAAGTGGGAGTTAATCTTCCGATAAGATAGTGATTGACAGAATTCTCTAATCACCATCACTAAGTTACTAGAACTTCGTGATGAACTATAGTATGCAAGGGATGACGAAAACGATTCCCGAGCTCTTCGTGATGTTGAAATCGACGAAGGTAGAAATCAAGAAAGAACATCAAGTGTTGATGATTGACAAGACCACTAGTCTCAAGAAAAGGGCAAAGGGAAGAAGGGAACTTCAAGAAGAGCGGCAAGCAAGTTGCTGCTCGAGTGAAGAAGCCCAAATCTGGATCTAAGCACGAGACTAAGTGCTTTTACTACAATGGAACTGGTCCTTTGAAGGAACTACCCCAAGTATTTGGCGGATAAGAAGGATGGCAAAGTGAACAAAGGTATATTTGATATACAAATTATTGATGTGTATTTTACTAGTGTTCGTAGCAACCCTCGGTATTTGATACTGGTTCAGTTGCTAAGAGTAGTAACTTGAAGCAGGAGTTGCAGAATGAACAAAAACTAGTTGAAGGGAAGTGACGATGAGTGTTGGAAGTAGTTCCAAGATTGATATGATCATCATCGCACACTCCCTATACTTTCGGGATTAGTGTGAAACCTAAATAAGTGTTATTTGGTGTTGAGCATAAATATGATTTGATCATGTTTATTGCAATACGGTTATTCATTTAAGTAAGAGAATAAATTGTTGTTCTGCTTACATGAATAAAACCTTATATGGTTACACACCCAATGAAAATGGTTCATTGGATCTCGATCATAGTGATACACATATTCATAATATTGAAACCAAAAGATGCAAAGTTAATAATGATAGTGCAACTTATTTGTGGCACTGCCGTTTAGGTCATATTGGTGTAAACGCATGAAGAAAACTCCATGCTGATGGACTTTTGGAATCACTTGATTATGAATCATTTGATGCTTGCGAACCGTGCCTTTTGGGCAAGATGACTAAAACTCCGTTCTCCGGAACAATGGAACAAGCTACTGACTTATTGGAAATAATACATACCGAAGTATGCGATCCAATGAGTGTTGATGCTCGTGGCAAGTATCGTTATTTTCTGACCTTCACAAGATGATTTGAGCAGATATGGGTATATCTACTTGATGAAACATAAGTCTGAAATAGTTGAAAGGTTCAAAGAATTTCAGAGTGAAGTGGAAAATCATCATAACAAGAAAATTAAGTTTCTGCGATCTGATCGTGGAAATGAATATTTGAGTTACGAGTTTGGTCTTTAATGAAAAACAATGTGGAATAGTTTCACAGCTCACGCCACCTGGAACACCACAACGTTATGGTGTGTCCGAACGTCGTAACCGTACTTTATTATGATATGGTGCGATCTATGATGTATCTTACCGATTTACCACTATCGTTTTGGGGTTATGCATTAGAGACAGCTGCATTCACGTTTAATAGGGCACCATCTAAATCCGTTGAGATGACACCGTATGAACTATGGTTTAGCAATAAACCTAAGTATGTCGTTTCTTAAAGTTTGGAGTTGTGATGCTTATGTGAAAAAGTTTTCACCGATAAGCTCGAACCCAAATCGAATCGTCTTCATGGAATACCCAAAGGTAACAATTGGGTACACCTTCTATCACAGATCCGAAAGCAAGATATTTGTTGCTAAGATGGATCCTTTCTAGAGAAGAAGTTTCTCTCGAAAGAAGTGAGTGGGAGGAAAGTAGAACTTGATGAGGTAATTGTACCTTCTCCCTTATTGGAAAGTAGTTCATCACAGAAATCAGTTGCAGTGATTCCTACACCAATTAGTGAGGAAGTTAATGATGATGATCATGAAACTTCAGATCAAGTTGCTACCAAACCTCGTAGGTCTTCGAGAGTAAGATCCGCACCAGAGTGGTACGGTAATCATGTTCTGGAAGTCATGTTACTAGACCATGATGAACCTACGAACTATGAGGAAGCGATGATGAGCCCAGATTCATGAAATGGCTTGAAGCCATGAAATCTGAGATAGGATCCATATATGAGAACAAAGTATGGACTTTGATTGACTTGCTCGATGATCAGCAAGCCATGTTAAATAAATGGATCTTCAAGAGGAAGATGGACACCGATAGTAGTGTTACTATCTACAAAGCTAGACTTGTCGAAAAAGGTTTTAGACAAGTTCAAGATGTTGAATACAATGAGATTTTCTCACTTGTATCGATGCTTAAAAGTCTGTCCGAATCATGTTAGCAATTGCCACATTTTATGAAATCGGCAAATGGATGTCAAAACTACATTCTTTAATGGATTTATTAAAGAAGAGTTGTATATGATGCAACCAGAAGGTTTTGTCAATCCTAAAGGTGCTAACAAAATGTGTAAGCTCCAATGATCCATCTATGGACTGGTGCAAGCATCTCGAGTTGGAATACACACTTTGATAAGTTGATCAAAGCATATAGTTTTATACAGACTTTTGGTGAAGCCTGTATTTACAAGAAAGTGAGTGGGAGCAAGACAACATTTCGATAAGTATATGTGAATGACATATTGTTAATCGGAAATGATGTAGAATTATTCTGCAAAGCATAAAGGAGTATTTGAAAGGAGTTTTTCAAAGAAGGACCTAGGTGAAGCTGCTTACATATTGAGCATCAAGATCTATAGAGATAGATCAAGACGCTTGATAAGTTTTTCAATGAATACATACCTTGACAAGATTTTGAAGTAGTTCAAAATGGAACAGTCAAAGAAAGAGTTCTTGCCTGTGTTACAAGGTGTGAGATTGAGTAAGACTCAAAACCCGACCACGGCAGAGGATAGAAAGAGAATGAAAGTCATTCCCTATGCATCAGCCATAGGTTCTATAAAGTATGTCATGCTGTGTACCAGATCTATTGCATACCCTACCACTAAGATTGGCAAGGGAGTGCAATAGAGATCTAGGAGTAGATCAATGGACAGCGGTCAAAATTATCCTTAGTAGAATAAGGAAATATTTCTCGATTATGGAGGTGATAAAAGAGCCCGTCGTAAAGAGTTACATCGATGCAAGCTTTTTACACTGATCCAGATGACTCTAAGTCTCAATCTGGATACATATTGAAAGTGGGAGCAATTAGCTAGAGTAGCTCCGTGCAGAGCATTGTAGACATAGAATATTTTGCAAAATACATACGGCTCTGAATGTGACAGACCCGTTGACTAAAAACTTCTCTCACGAGCAAAACATGATCATACCTTAGTACTCTTTGGGTGTTAATCACATAGCGATGTGAACTAGATTATTGACTCTAGTAAACCCTTTGGGTGTTGGTCACATGTCGATGTGAACTATGGGTATTAATCACATGCAGATGTGAATATTAGTGTTGAATCACATGATGATGTGAACTAGATTATTGACTCTAGTGCAAGTGGGAGACTGAAGGAAATATGCCCTAGAGGCAATAATAAAGTTATTATTTATTTCCTTATATCATGATAAATGTTTATTATTCATGCTAGAATTGTATTAACCGGAAACATAATACATGTGTGAATATATAGACAAACAGTATGTCACTAGTATGCCTCTACTTGACTAGCTTGTTAATCAAAGATGGTTATGTTTCCTAACCATGAACAAGGAGTTGTTATTTGATTAACAAGGTCACATCATTAGTTGAATGATCTGATTGACATGACCCATTCCGTTAGCTTAACACTTGATCGTTTAGTATGTTAATGCTTTCTTCATGACCCATACATGTTCCTATAACTATGAGATTATGCAACTCCGTTTACGGAGGAACACTTTGGTACTACCAAGCGTCACAACGAATGGGTGATTATAAAGGAGTACTACAGGTGTCTCCAAAGGTACTTGTTGGGTTGGCGTATTTGAGATTAGGTTTTGTCACTCCGATTGTCGGAGAGGTATCTCGAGGCCTTCTCGGTAATACACATCACTTAAGCCTTGCAAGCATTACAACTAATGAGTTAGTTGTGAGATGATGTATTACGGAACGAGTAAAGAGACTTACGATAACGAGATTGAACTAGGTATTGGATACCGACGATCGAATCTCGGGTAAGTAACATACCGATGACAAAGGAACAACGTATGTCGTTATGCGGTTTGACCGATAAAGATCTTCGTAGAATATGTAGGAACCAATATGGGCATCCAGGTTCCGCTATTGGTTATTGACCGAGAATGGTTCTAGGTCATGTCTACATAGTTCTCGAACCCGTAGGGTCCGCACGCTTAACGTTTCGATGACGAGTTCATAATGAGTTTATAAGTATTGATGCACGAAGGTTGTTGAGTCCGGATGTGATCACGGACATGACGAGGAGTCTCGAAATGGTCGAGACATAAAGATTGATATATTGGAAGCCTACATTTGGACATCGGAAGTGTTCGGGTGAAATCGGGATTTTAGCGAGTACCGGAGGTTACGGAACCCCGGGAGGTCAATGGGCCTTAATGGGCCATAGGAGAAGAGGAAGGGCAGCCCAAGGTGGGCTGCGCCCCCCCCTCTAGTCCGAATAGGACAAGGAAGGGGGCGGCGCCTTCCCCTTCTCCTCCCTCCAATCCTAGTCCAACTAGGAAGGGGGGAGTCCTACTCCCGTGGGAGTAGGACTCCTCCTTAGTCGCGCCTCCTATAGGGCCGCCACCTCCCCTTGTCTCCTTTATATCTGGGGGCAAGGGGCACCCCAAGACACACAAGTTGATCTCGGATCTTGCCTTAGCCGTGTCGCGGTGCCCCTTCCACCATATTCCACTTCGGTCATATCGTCGCGAGCTTAGGAGAAGCCCTGCGCCGGAGAAGTCATATCGTCGCGGAGCTTAGGCGAAGCCCTGCGTCGGTGGAGCATCAACATCGTCCTGCACGCCGTCGTCTTGACGGAACTCATCCCGACACTTTGCTGGATCGGAGTCCGGGATCGTCATCGAGCTGAGCGTGTGCAGAACTCGGAGGCGCCGTGACGTTCGGTGCTTGGATCGGTCGGATCGTGGAGACGTCACGACTACATCAACAGCGTTGTTATAACGCTTCGCTTTTGGTCTCGAGTGCGTGGGCGGACACTCTTCCTCTCGTTGCTATGCCATCACCATGATCTTGCGTGATCGTAGGAAATTTTTTGAAATTACTACGTTCCCCAACAATGTTGTGATGTGATATGGTCAAAACGTGATGCTATATTGTATGAGATGATCATGTTTTGTAACCGAGTTATCGGCAACTGGCAGGAGCCATATGGTTGTCGCTGTATTGTATGAAATGCAAACGCCATGTAATTGCTTTACTTTATCACTAAGGAGTAGCGATAGTCGTAGAAGCAATAGTTGGCGAGACGACAACGATGCTACGATGGAGATCAAGGTGTCGCGCGGTGGCGATGGTGATCATGACGGTGCTTGGCGATGGAGATCACAAGCACAAGATGATGATGACCATATCATATCACTTATAATGATTGCATGTGATGTTTATCCTTTATGCATCTTATCTTGCTTTGTATGACGGTAGCATTATAAGATGATCTCTCACTAAAATTATCAAGAAGTGTTCTCCACAGTATGCACCGTTATGAAAGTTCTTCGTCTTTGAGACACCACGTGATGATCGGGTGTGATAGGCTCTACGTTCAAATACAACGGGTGCAAAACAGTTGCGCACGCAGAATACTCAGGTTAAACTTGACGAGCCTAGCATATAACAGATATGGCCTCGGAACACGGAGACCGAAAGGTCGAACGTGAATCATATAGTAGATATGATCAACATAGTGATGTTCACCATTGAAACTACTCCATCTCACGTGATGATCGGACATGGTTTAGTTGATTTGGATCACGTAATCACTTAGATGACTAGAGAGATGTCTGTCTAAGTGGGAGTTTTTAATATGATTAATTGAACTTAAATTTATCATGAACTTAGTACTGATAGTGTTTTGCTTGTCTATGTTCACTTTGTAGATAGATGGCTCGTGCTGTTGTTCCGTTGAATTTTAATGCGTTCCTTGAGAAAGCAAAGTTGAAAGATGATGGTAGCAATTACACGGACTGGGTCCGTAACGAGAGGATTATCCTCATTGCTGCACGTAAGAATTACGTCCCCGAAGCACCGCTGGGTGACAGAACTGCTGCAGATCTTGAGCGAAGTTATGAGCGTCGCAAAGCAGAGCTGATGACTACTCTATAGTTCAGTGTGCCATGCTTTACGGCTTAGAACGGGTCTTCAACGGCGTTTTGAGCGTCATGGAGCATATGAGATGTTCCAGGAGTTGAAGTTAATATTTCAAGCAAATGCCGGATTGAGAGATATGAAGTCTCCAATAAGTTCTATAGCTGCAAAATGGAGGAGAATAGTTACAAGGTGAGCACATACTCAAAATGTCTGGGTATAACAATCACTTAATTCAGCTGGGAGTTAATCTTCCGGATGATAGTGTCATTGACAGAATTCTCCAATCACTGCCACCAAGCTACAAGAGCTTCGTGATGAACTATAATATGCAAGGGATGACTAAGACAATTCCTGAGCTCTTCGCGATGCTAAAAGCATGGAGGTAGAAATCAAGAAAGAGCATCAAGTGTTGATGGTCAGCAAGACCACTAGTTTCAAGAAAAGGGCAAAGGGAAGAAGAAGGAAACTTCAAAAGAACAGCAAGAAAGTTGCTGATCAAGAGAAGAAACCCAAGTCTGGACCTAAGCCTGAAACGAGTGTTTTACCGCAAGCGATCGACATTTGGAAGCGGAACTGCCCCAAGTATTTGGCGGATAAGAAGGATGGCAAGGTGATCAAAGGTATATGTGATATACATGTTATTGATGTGTACCTTACTAATACTCGCAGTAGTACACGGTATTTGATACTGGTTACTGCTGCTAATATTTGCAACTCAAACAGGAACTACGGATTAGCGAAGATTGGCTAAGGACGAGGTGACGATCTTGCGTTGGAAATGGTTCCAAAGTCGATGTGATCGCAGTCGGCACGCTACCTCTACATCTACCTTCGGGATTAGTTTTAGACCTAAATAATTGTTATTTGGTGCCAGCGTTGAGCATGAACATTATATATGGATCTTGTTTATTGCGAGACGGTTATTCATTTAAATCAGAGAATAATGGTTGTTCTATTTATATGAGTAATATCTTTTATGGTCATGCACCCTTGAAGAATGGTCTATTCTTGTTGAATCTCGACAGTAGTGATACACATATTCATAATGTTGAAACCAAAAGATGACCAAAACGCCGTTCTCCGGAACTATGGAGCGAGCAACTGATTTGTTGGAAATCATACATACTGATGTTTGTGGTCCAATGAATGTTGAGGCACGCGGCGGGTATCGTTATTTTCTCACCTTCACAGATGACTTGAGCAGATATGGGTATATCTACTTAATGAAACACAAATCTGAAACATTTGAAAAGTTCAAAGAATTTCAGAGTGAAGTGGAAAATCATCGTAACAAGAAAATAAAGTTTCTACGATCTGATCGTGGAGGAGAATATTTGAGTTCTGAGTTTGGTTTACATTTGAAACAATGTGGAATAGTTTACAACTCACGCCACCCGAACACCACAGAGAAATGGTGTGTCCGAGCGTCGTGTCGTACTTTACTAGATATGGTGCGATCTATGATGTCTATTTCGATTTACCGCTATCGTTTTGGGGTTATGCTTTAGAGGCGGCCACATTCACGTTGAATAGGACACCGTCAAAATCCGTTGAGACGACGCCTTATGAACTGTGGTTTGGCAAGAAACCAAAGTTGTCGTTTCTTAAAGTTTGGGGATGCGATGCTTATGTAAAGAAACTTCAACCAGATAAGCTCGAACCCAAATCGGAAAATGTGTCTTCATAGGATACCCAAAGGAGACTGTTGGGTACACCTTCTATCACAGATCTGAAGGCAAGATTTTCGTTGCTAAATTCGGATCCTTTCTAGAGAAGGAGTTTCTCTCGAAAGAAGTGAGTGGGAGGAAAGTAGAACTTGATGAGATAATCTGTATCTGCTCCCTTATTGGAAAGTAGTTCATCACAAGAAATGGTTCTGTGACAACTACACCAATTAGTGAGGAAACTAATGATGATGATCATGAAGCTTGAGATCAAGTTGCTCTTGAACCTCGTGGGTCAACCAGAGTAAAATCGCACGAGTGGTACGGTAATCCTATTCGGAAGTCATGTTACTTGACCATGGCGAACCTACGAACTATGAAGAAGCGATGGTGAGCCCAGATTCCATAAAATGGCTGGAAGCCATGAAATCTGAGATGGGATCCATGTATGAGAACAAAGTATGGACTTTGGTTGACTTGCCCGATGATCGGCAAGCCATTGAAAATAAATGGATCTTTAAGAAGAAGACCGACGCCGATGGTAATGTAACTGTCTACAAAGCTCGACTTGTTGCAAAAGGTTTTCGACAAGTTCAAGGGGTTGACTACGATGAGACTTTCTCACCCGTGGCGATGCTTAAGTCTGTCCGAATCATGTTAGCAATTGCGCATTTTATGATTATGAAATTTGGCAAATGGATGTAAAACCGCATTCTTGAATGGATTTCTAGAAGAAGAGTTGTATATGATGCAACCAGAAGGTTTTGTCGATCCAAAGGGTGCTAACAAAGTGTGCAAGCTCAACGATCAATTTATGGTCCGGTGCAAGCCTCTCGGAGTTGGAATAAGCGCTTTGATAGTGTGATCAAAGCATATGGGTTTGTCTGGACTTTTGGAGAAGCTTGTATTTACAAGAAAGTGAGTGGGAGCTCTGTAGCATTTCTGATATTATATGTGGACGACATATTATTAATTGGAAATGATATAGAATTTCTGGATAGCATAAAGGATACTTGAATAAAAGTTTTCAATGAAAGACCTCGGTGAAGCTGCTTACATATTGGGCATCAAGATCTATAGAGATAGATCAAGGCGTTTAATTGGACTTTCACAAAGCACATACCTTGATAAAGTTTTGAAAAGGTTCAAAATGGATCAGGCAAAGAAAGGTTTTTACCTGTGTTGCAAGGTGTAAGATTGAGTCGGACTCAATGCCCGACCACAACAGAAGATAGAGAGAAATGAAAGATGTTCCTATGCTTCAGCCATAGGCTCTATCATGTATGCAATGCTGTGTACCAGACCGGCGTATGCTTAGCTGTAAGCTTGGCAGGAAGGTACCAAAGTAATCCAGGAGTGGATCATTTGGACAGCGGTCAAGAACATCCTGAAATACGAAAAGGACTAAGGATATGTTTCTCGTATATGGAGGTGACAAAGAGCTAGTCGTAAATGGTTACGTCGATGCAAGCTTTGACACTGATCCGGACGATTCTAAATCGCAAACCGGATCGTGTTTTTATTAAGCGGTGGAGCTGTCGGTTGGTGCAGTTCTAAACAAAGCGTCGTGGCGGGATCTACATGTGAAGCGGAGTACATAGCTGCTTGAAGCAGCAAATGAAGGAGTCTGGATGAAAGAGTTCATTTCGATCTAGGTGTCATACCTAGTGCATCGGGACCGATGAAGATCTTCTGTGACAATCTTGGTGCAATTGCCTTGGCAAAGGAATCCAGATTTCACAAGAGGACCAAGCACATCAAGAGGCGCTTCAATTCCATTCGGGACCAAGTCCAAGTGGGAGACATAGAGATTTGCAAAATACATACGGATCTGAATGTTGCAGACCCGTTGACTAAGCCTCTTCCACGAGCAAAACATGATCAGCACCAAGACTCCATGGGTGTTAGGATCATCACTTTGTAATCTAGATTATTGACTCTAGTGCAAGTGGGAGACTGAAGGAAATATGCCCTAGAGGCAATAATAAAAGTTATTATTTATTTCCTTATATCATGATAAATGTTTATTATTCATGCTAGAATTGTATTAACCGGAAACATAATACATGTGTGAATATAGACAAACAGTATGTCACTAGTATGCCTCTACTTGACTAGCTTGTTAATCAAAGATGGTTATGTTGCCTAACCATGAACAAGGAGTTGTTATTTGATTAACAAGGTCACATCATTAGTTGAATGATCTGATTGACATGACCCATTCCGTTAGCTTAACAGTTGATCGTTTAGTATGTTAATGCTTTCTTCATGACCCATACATGTTCCTATAACTATGAGATTATGCAACTCCGTTTACGGAGGAACACTTTGGTACTACCAAGCGTCACAACGTAATCGGGTGATTATAAAGGAGTACTACAGGTGTCTCCAAAGGTACTTGTTGGGTTGGCGTATTTGAGATTAGGTTTTGTCACTCCGATTGTCGGAGAGGTATCTCAGGCCTTCTCGGTAATGCACATCACTTAAGCCTTGCAAGCATTACAACTAATGAGTTAGTTGTAAGATGATGTATTACTGAACGAGTAAAGAGACTTACGATAACGAGATTGAACTAGGTATTGGATACCGACGATCGAATCTCGGGTAAGTAACATACCGATGACAAAGGAACAACGTATGTCGTTATGCGGTTTGACCGATAAAGATCTTCGTAGAATATGTAGGAACCAATATGGGCATCTAGGTTCCGCTATTGGTTATTGACCGAGAATGGTTCTAGGTCATGTCTACATAGTTCTCGAACCCGTAGGGTCCGCACGCTTAACGTTTCGATGACAGTTCATTATGAGTTTATAAGTATTGATGCACGAAGTTTGTTGAGTCCGGATGTGATCACGGACATGACGAGGAGTCTCGAAATGGTCGAGACATAAAGATTGATATATTGAAACCTATGTTTGGACTTGGAAGGGTTCCGAGTGAAAACAGGATATTCTGAACACCGGGTTACGGAACCCCGAGGTATATGGGCCTTCATGGGCCTCAAGAGAGAAGGAGAAGGGCCGGCCAAGGTGGGCTGCGCCCCCTCCCCTTCCAGTCCGAATAGGACAAGGAGAGGGGGCGCCTTCCCTCTTCCCCTCCCAATCCTACTCCAACTAGGAGAGAGTCCTACTCGGTGGGAGTAGGACTCCTCCTTAGCGCGCCCCCCTGGGCGGCCACCTCCCCTTGCCTCCTTTATATCGGGGCAGGGGCACCCTTGACACACAAGTTGATCTAGGATCTTGCCTTAGCCGTGTGCGGTGCCCCTTCCACCATATTCCACTTCGTTATATCGTCATGAGCTTAGGCGAAGCCCTGCGCCGGAGAAGTCATATCGTCGCGGAGCTTAGGCGAAGCTCTGCGTCGGTGGAGCATCAACACGTCCTGCGCCGTCGTCTTGTGGAACTCATCCCGACACTTTGCTGGATCGGAGTCCGGGATCGTCATCGAGCTGAGCGTGTGCAGAACTCGGAGGTGCCGTCGTTCGGTGCTTGGATCGGTCGGATCGTGGAGGCGTCGACTACATCAACCGCGTTGTTATAACGCTTCGCTTTCGGTCTCACGAGTGCGTGGGCGGACACTCTCCTCTCGTTGCTATGCCATCACCATGGTCTTGCGTGATCGTAGGATATTTTTGAAATTACTCGTTCCCCAACAAAGAAACCCGTGCACCATACTCTACTTGATCAAAGGCCAGAAGGTGGGCGTGGGAAGGGATGATAATGGACCCTCTCAGCGCACGCTCCACAACCAGCCGATCCCGCTGGGCACTTCAGGGTTAGCTTGACCAGTGTGAAATCGGGCACGAGTTTGCCTCCTCGATGACAGCATGTGGGAGCGGATGACGAGACCCCTTGCGGATTGGAAGCTGCAAGAGTTGGGTGCTGCTATGGCGAAGAATCTTATTAAATGCGAGCCGCCGAGAGCTCACCAATAACTACCACACATCGACAAGCATGTGCGAAGACCACCACCCCACCTACGCAATTACCAGCTCACAGTAGTGCCGGGTGAGGCGGCGGACGACATGATGAAGGGGTGCAATAGTATCTGGCTGATGTAATTTCTCCCAGAGAATGAGAATGGATGATGAGGCGGAGGTCGACCCTATGGATTACCTCAATACAAACGCGTATGACTGTGACATAGATATGATGAGTCAACCATATGACGAATCGGGCTATCAGCTTGCTAATGAGGATATGGATGATATGCCCGGGCAGGGTCGTACCATGGATTGCAAAAAGTCTCTCTTCATGAAATCCTCACAGGACACGCCTGAAGATGCCGCCTCAACACAGGCTCAACTAGCCGGGCGCGAGGGTCGTACAGTACTTAGCCCGGGAACACTGGGGCAGGGGTTAAGGAAGGGTCTGGAAGGTGTGCCCAAGAAAAAGGAGAGGAAGAGATCGGGGAAGGTAACTGCCTCCAAACAAGCCAGAGCACATAGCAGCCAGACGATGCATTCTGAAGAGCGTGTACCCGTGAAAAGTGCGGTCATGTTACATCTCACGGGCGAGACGATGCTACCGTCGAAACCGCTGGAGGCACTATCAGGGGATCTCAGGAGACTGCACGACCATGTGCTGTCGACTGAGAAAAGCCTACTAGCCTCAAAGGATCCAGGATATCCGACATCGTGGCTCGTGTGCACGAGGGAAGTGCTACGTCGACACACAGCCCGCGGAGGTGTTCATCCTGCGGTTTGACCATATCTTTGAGATGTTTCTAACAAAGCGGCTTGATTTTACTATCGTCCGCCTTTTTGCGCTACATATGAGCTCCGTCATGAAGAGTGAAGAAGTCTCGCAAATCTGTGTGGCGGATCCGCACTACATGCACAAGTCTTTCTTGAGTCTCGGCGACTTTGGCGTGAAACTGCTAGGAGGTCCTCCAAAACTTCATGGTACAGAATAAGGACCGGAAATTGTCCTCGTGCCTTATCATCCAAAGTAAGTGAGTTCGGACAACCCTTTCGTACATTTCAATCATTCCTTCTCTCTCATATGGGGAATAATTTGAGGTGTCTTTTCCCGCAGCAGCAACGGGCGCGCCGTCCTTATCGTTCTTTACCCGCAAGTCTCCCACGCCGTATTTTGACCCTTCCGGAGACTACGAGAAAAAGACTACACCCACATAATGAATATTCTAGATGATGCTCTCCAAGGCTTCAGCTTTAGAGGTGGCCACGTGCAGATCAAGAAACAAAGGAACAAGAAGTGGGTTTCGCGCATAAAACTAACTTCTCCTGCATCCATGTCCCAAAACCAAGCAAGAAGGATGGATTCTACATCGTCCATCTCATGATTCAGTTCAACACGGATCACCAAAAGCTTCGCATTAACAGCAGAAATGATGATCGTATCCACAAGTGGATAGAATCTCATGGAGAAGCGGATTATAAACTTAGAGATGACTTCTTTCGCATCCAAAGCGACATTGCGACGATCATCATGAAAGAAGTCGTCGATGAGAAGGGGATGTTCCACCATGGCCCTATATCGCGAGCTGACGTCCGAACTCGCATAGGCATGCAACGTCTAGACTGTTGGAAATATGCCCTAGAGGCAATAATAAAAGCATTATTATTATATTTCCTTGTTCATGATAATCGTCTTTTATTCATGCTATAACTGTATTATCCGGAAATCGTAATACACGTGTGAATACATAGACTACAATATGTCCCTAGTAAGCCTCTAGTTGACTAGCTCGTTGGTCAACAGATAGTCATGGTTTCCTGACTATGGACATCAGATGTCATTGACAACGGGATCACGTCATTAGGAGAATGACGTGATGGACAAGACAATCCTAAGCATAGCACAAAGATCGTGTAGTTCGTTTTGCTAGAGTTTTCCAATGTCAAGTATCTCTTCCTTAGACCATGAGATCGTGCAATTCCGGATACCGTAGGAGTGCTTTGGGTGTATCAAGCGTCACAACGTATCGGGTGACTATAAAGGTGCACTACAGGTATCTCCGAAGTGACCATTGGGTTGACACGGATCGAGGCTGGGATTTGTCACTCCGTATTACGGAGAGGTATCACTAGGGCCCACTCGGTAATGCATCATCATAATGAGCTCAAAGTGATCAAGTGTCCGGTCACGGGATCATGCATTCGATACGAGTAAAGTGACTTGCCGGTAACGAGACTAACGAGGTATTGGGATACCGACGATCGAGTCTCGGGCAAGTAACATACCGTCGACAAAGGGAATAGAATACGGGTTGCTTGAACTCTTGACATCGTGGTTCATCCGATGACAACATCGAGGAGCATGTGGGAGCCAACATGGGTATCCAGATCCGCTGTTGGTTATTGACTTGAGGTAGTCTCGGTCATGTTCGCATGTCTCCCGAACCCGTAGGGTCTACACATAAGGTTCGGTGGCGCTAGGGTTAATAGGAAGACAAGTATGTGATTACGAATGTTGTTGGTCCGGATGAGATCCCGGACGTCACGAGGAGTTCGGAATGGTCGGAGGTAAAGATTTATATATGGAAAGTGGTTAAGCGGACTCGGGAAGTTTGGTGGTATACTGGTAAAGTACAGGGGCCACCGGAGGGTTCGGAGGTCCACCGGGGGCCACCTCTCCGGGGGCCACATGGGCTAAGTGGGAGGGAACCAGCCCCTGGTGGGCTGGGTGCGCCTCCCACCTGGCCCATCGCCTAGGGTTTGGGAGGAGGAAACCTAAAGGGGCCCCCTGGCTTGGGGGGCAAGCCACCCTCCTCCCTCCTCCTTGGCCGCCGCCCCATCTAGGGTTTCCCTAGATGGCCGGCCCCCTTGCCCTCTCCTCCTATAAATAGAGGGGTGGGGGAGGCTGCCAACACAGTTGTGGCGCAGCCCTCCCTCCCAACACCTCTCTTTCTCCACGCAAGCTTGGCGAAGCCCTGCCGGAGAACTACCGTACCAGCTGCACCACGCCGTCGTGCTGCCATTGGGATTGTCTTCTTCAACCTCTCCTTCACTCTTGCTGGATCAAGACGGAGGAGACGCCATCGTCCCGTCGTGTGTTGAACACGGAGGTGCTGTCCTTTCAGCACTTAGGTCATCGGTGATCGGAATCACGTTGGGAACGTCTTCATCATCACCAATCCCTCAATCGCTTCCGTACTCGATCTACAAGTGGTATGTAGATGCAAACTCTCTCTCGTTACTCGTTGCTTAGTAGAACTCATAGATGGATCTTGGTGAAACCGTAGGAAAATTTTTAATTTTCTGCAACGTTCCCCAACAGTGGCATCATGAGCTAGGTCTATGCGTAGTTCTCTTTGCACGAGTAGAACACAATTTTGTTGTGGGCGTGGATCTTGTCAACTTACTTGCCGTTACTAGTTGTTTCTTGCTTCCACGGTATTGTGGGATGAAGCGGCCCGGACCAACCTTACACGTACTCTTACGTGAGACCGGTTCCACCGACTAACATGCACTAGTTGCATAAGGTGGCTGGCGGGTGTCTGTCTCTCCTACTTTAGTGGGAGCGGATTCGATGAACAGGGTCCTTATGAAGGGTAAATAGAAGTTGACAAGATCACGTTGTGGTTATTCGTAGGTAAGAAAACGTTCTTGCTAGAACCCAATTGCAGCCACGTAAAAGATGCAACAACAATTAGAGGACGTCTAACTTGGTTTTTGCAGCAATTGTCATGTGACGTGATATGGCCAAGTTGTGATGAATGATGATATATTGTGATGTATGAGATCATGTTCTTGTAATAGGAATCACGACTTGCATGTCGATGAGTATGACAACGGCAGGAGCCATAGGAGTTGTCTTTATTTTTGTATGACCTGCGTGTCATTGAAGAACGCCATGTAATTTACTTTACTTTATTGCTAAACGTGTTAGCCATAGAAGTAGAAGTAGTCGTTGGCGTGACAACTTCATGGAGGCACGATGATGGAGATCATGATGATGGAGATCATGGTGTCATGCGGTGACAGGATGATCATGGAGCCCGAAGATGAAGATCAAAGGAGCTATATGATATTGGCCATATCATGTCACTACTTTATAATTGCATGTGATGTTTATTATGATTATGCATCTTGTTTACTTAGAACGACGGTAGTAAATAAGATGATCCCTTAGAACAATTTCAAGAAGTGTTCTCCCTAACGTGCACCGTTGCTACAGTTCGTCGCTTCTAAGCACCACGTGTTAATCGGGTGTGATGGATTCTTACGTTCACATACAACGGGTGTAAGCAAGATTTACACACGCAGAAACACTTAGGGTTAACTTGACGAGCCTAAGAATGTGAAGACATGGCCTCGGAACACGGAGACCGAAAGGTCGAACACGAGTCGTATGGAAGATACGATCAACATGAGAATGTTCACCGACGCAGACTAGTCCGTCTCACGTGTTGATCGGACACGGCCTAGTTGACTCGGATCGTGTAACACTTAGATGACTAGAGGATGTCTAATCTAAGTGGGAGTTCATTAATAATTTGATTAGATGAACTTAATTATCATGAACTTAGTCTAAAACTTTTGAATTATATGTCTTGTAGATCAAATGGCCAACGCTCATGTCAACTTGAACTTCAACGCGTTCCTAGAAAACCAAGCTGAAAGATGGCGGCAGCAACTATACGGACTGGGTCCGGAACACGAGATCATCCTCATAGCTGCCGGAAACAATCGTCCTAGAAGGACCGCTAGGTGAAGCTCCGTCGAGAGAACCAAGACATTATGAATGCTTGGCAGTCTCGTCTTGATGATTACTCCCTCGTTCGATGCGGCATGCTTTACAGCTTAGAACCGGGGCTCCAAAAGCGTTTTGAGCACCACGGAGCATATGAGATGTTCGAGGAGCTGAAACTTGTTTTCCAAGCTCACGCCGGGTCGAGAGATATGACATCTCCGACAAGTTCTATAGTTGTAAGATGGAGGAAAACAGTTACATCGGTGAGCACATTACGAAGATGTGCAGGTTGCACAACCGTATGACCCAGTGAATATTAACCTCCCCGATGAGGCGGTCATTGACAGAATCCTCGATCGCTCCCACCAAGCTACAAGAGCTTTGTGATGAACTACAACATGCAGGGGATGGTAAAGACCATTCTGAAGTGTTCTCTATCTGAAGTCAGCCGAGGTTGAAATCAAGAAAGAACATCAAGTGTTGATGGTCAATAAGACCACTAAGTTTAAGAAGGGCAAGGGCAAGAAGAACTTCAAGAAGGACGGCAAGGAGGTTGCCGCGCCCGGTAAGCAAGTTGCCGGGAAGAAGTCAAAGAATGGACCCAAGCACGAGACTGAGTGCTTTTATTGCAAGGGAAGGGTCCTTTGGGCGGAACTGCCCCAAATACTTAGCGGATAAGAAGGCCGGCAACACCAAAGGAGCTGCGGAATAAGCGGAGACTGGCGAAGGACGAGGTGACGATGCGCGTCGGGAATGGTTCCAGAGTCGATGTGATCGCCGTCGGCACGCTACCTCTTCATTTACCCACGGGATTAGTTATGAACCTTAATAATTGTTATTTGGTGCCAAGTTTGAGCATGAATATTGTATCTGGATCTCGTTTAATGCGAGATGGCTACTCATTTAAATCCGAGAATAATGGTTGTTCTATTTATATGAGAGACATGTTTTATGGTCATGCTCCGATGGTCAATGGTTTATTCTTAATGAATCTCGAGCGTAGTATTACACATGTTCATAACGTGAATACCAAAAGATGTAAAGTTGATAACGATAGTCCCACATACTTGTGGCACTGCCGCCTTGGTCACATTGGTGTCAAGCGCATGAAGAAGCTCCATGCTGATGGACTTTTGGAGTCTCTTGATTATGAATCATTTGACACATGCGAACCATGCCTCATGGGCAAGATGACCAAGACTCCATTCTCGGAACAATGGGCGAGCAACCAACTTGTTGGAAATCATACATACCGATGTATGCGGTCCAATGGCGTTGAGGCTCATGGAGGATATCGTTATGTTCTCACTCTCACAGATGACTTGAGTAGATATGGGTATGTCTACTTGATGAAACACAAGTCTGAGACCTTTGAAAAGTTCAAAGAATTTCAGAATGAAGTAGAGAATCAACGTGACGAAAGATAAAATTCTTCGATCGGATCGTGGAGGAGAATATTTAAGTCACGAATTTGGTACACACTTAAGAAAATGTGGAATCGTTTCACAACTAACGCCGCCTGGAACACCTCAGCGTAACGGTGTGTCCGAACGTCGTAATCGCACTTTATTGGATATGGTGCGATCTATGATGTCTCTTACCGATTTACCGCTATCATTTTGGGGATACGCTCTAGAGACAGCTACATTCACTTTAAATAGGGCACCGTCTAAATCCGTTGAGACGACACCGTATGAATTATGGTTTGGGAAGAAACCTAAGCTGTCATTTCTAAAAGTTTGGGGATGCGATGCTTATGTCAAGAAACTTCAACCTGAAAAGCTCGAACCCAAGTCGGAAGAATGCGTCTTCATAGGATACCCTAAGGAAACCTTTGGGTATACCTTCTACCTTAGATCCGAAGGCAAGATCTTTGTTGCCAGGAACGGAATCTTTCTTGAAAAAGAGTTTCTCTCGAAAGAAGTAAGTGGGAGGAAAGTGGAACTCGATGAAGTACTACCTCTTGAACAGGAAAGTAGTGCAGCTCAGGAAAATGTTCCTGTGATGCCTACACCAACTGAAGAGGAAATTCATGATGATGATCAAGGTACTTGGATCAAGTTGCTCTTGAACCAGTGGTCCACTAGGACACGTTCCGCACCAGAGTGGTACGGCAACCCTGTCCTAAAAATCATGTTGTTAGACAACAATGAACCTTCAAACTATGAAGAAGCGATGGCGGGCCCAGATTCCAACAAATGGCTAGAAGCCATGAAGTCCGAGATAGAATCCATGTATGAAAACAAAGTGTGGACTTTGACTGACTTGCCCGATGATCGGCGAGCGATAGAAAACAAATGGATTTTTAAGAGGAAGACGGACGCGGATGGTAATGTCACCATCTATAAAGCTCGACTTGTCGCTAAGGGTTATCGACAAGTTCAAGGGATTGACTACGATGAGACTTTCTCTCCCGTAGCGAAGCTTAAGTCCGTCCGAATCATGTTAGCAATTGCCGCATACTATGATTATGAGATATGGCAGATGGACGTCAAGACAGCGTTCCTTAACGGTTATCTTAAGGAAGAGCTGTATATGATACAGCCGGAAGGTTTTGTCGATCCTAAGAATGCTGACAAAGTATGCAAGCTCCAGCGATCCATTTATGGGCTGGTGCAAGCATCTCGGAGTTGGAACATTCGCTTTGATGAGATGATCAAAGCGTTTGGGTTTATCTGAGACTTATGGAGAAGCCTGCGTTTACAAGAAAGTGAGTGGGAGCTCTGTAGCATTTCTCATATTATATGTAGATGACATACTTTTGATGGGAAATGATATAGAATTCTTGGACAGCATTAAGGCCTACTTGAATAAGTGTTTTTCAATGAAGGACCTTGGAGAAGCTGCTTATATATTAGGCATCAAGATCTATAGAGATAGATCGAGACGCCTCATAGGTCTTTCACAAAGCACATACCTTGACAAGATTTTGAAGAAGTTCAAAATGGATCAGTCCAAGAAAGGGTTCTTGCCTGTATTACAAGGTGTGAGATTGAGCTCAGCTCAATGCCCGACCACGGCAAAAGATAAAGAAGAGATGAGTGTCATCCTTATGCCTCAGCCATAGGATCTATTATGTATGCCATGCTGTGTACCGGACCTGATGTAAACCTTGCCGTAAGTTTGGTAGGTAGGTACCAAAGTAATCCCGCAAGGAACACCGGACAGCGGTCAAGAATATCCTGAAGTACCTGAAAAGGACAAAGGACATGTTTCTCGTTTATGGAGGTGACGAAGAGCTCGTCGTAACAGGTTACGTCGACGCTAGCTTCGACACAGATCTGGATGACTCTAAGTCACAAACCGGATACGTGTATATGTTGAATGGTGGAGCGATGGCTGGTGCAGCTGCAAGCAGAGCGTCGTGGCGGGATCTACATGTGAAGCGGAGTACATGGCAGCCTCGGAGGCAGCGCATGAAGCAATTTGGGTGAAGGAGTTCATCACCGACCTAGGAGTCATACCCAATGCGTCGGGGCCGATCAAACTCTTCTGTGACAACACTGGAGCTATTGCCCTTGCCAAGGAGCCCAGGTTTCACAAGAAGACCAGGCACATCAAGCGTCGCTTCAACTCCATCCGTGAAAATGTTCAGGATGGAGACATAGAAATTTGTAAAGTGCATACGGATCTGAATGTCGCAGATCCGTTGACTAAACCTCTTCATGGGCAAAACATGATCAACACCGTAACTCTATGGGTGTTCGATTCATCACAATGTAAACTAGATTATTGACTCTAGTGCAAGTGGGAGACTGTTGGAAATATGCCCTAGAGGCAATAATAAAAGCATTATTATTATATTTCCTTGTTCATGATAATCGTCTTTTATTCATGCTATAACTGTATTATCCGGAAATCGTAATACACGTGTGAATACATAGACTACAATATGTCCTAGTAAGCCTCTAGTTGACTAGCTCGTTGGTCAACAGATAGTCATGGTTTCGACTATGGACATCGATGTCATTGACAACGGGATCACGTCATTAGGAGAATGGCGTGATGGACAAGACAATCCTAAGCATAGCACAAAGATCGTGTAGTTCGTTTTGCTAGAGTTTTTCCAATGTCAAGTATCTCTTCCTTAGACCATGAGATCGTGCAATTCCGGATACCGTAGGAGTGCTTTGGGTGTATCAAGCGTCACAACGTAATGGGTGACTATAAAGGTGCACTACAGGTATCTCCGAAGTGACCATTGGGTTGACACGGATCGAGACTGGGATTTGTCACTCCGTATTACGGAGAGGTATCACTAGGGCCCACTCGGTAATGCATCATCATAATGAGCTCAAAGTGATCAAGTGTCTGGTCACGGGATCATGCATTCTGTATGAGTAAAGTGACTTGCCGATAACGAGACTAACGAGGTATTGGGATACCGACGATCGAGTCTCGGGCAAGTAACATACCGTCGACAAAGGGAATAGAATACGGGGTTGCTTGAACTCTTGACATCGTGGTTCATCCGATGACAACATCGAGGAGCATGTGGGAGCCAACATGGGTATCCAGATCCGCTGTTGGTTATTGACTTGAGGTAGTCTCGGTCATATCGCATGTCTCCCGAACCCGTAGGGTCTACACACTTAAGGTTCGGTGGCGCTAGGGTTAATAGGAAGACAAGTATGTGATTACGAATGTTGTTGAGTCCGGATGAGATCCCGGACGTCACGAGGAGTTCGGAATGGTCCGGAGGTAAAGATTTATATATGGAAAGTGGTTAAGCGGACTCGGAAGTTTGGTGGTATACCGGTAAAGTACCGGGGCCACGGGAGGGTTCGGAGGTCCACGGAGGGCCACCTCTCCCGGGGGCCACATGGGCTAAGTGGGAGGGAACCAGCCCCTGGTGGGCTGGGTGCGCCTCCACCTGAGCCCATCGCGCTAGGGTTTGGGAGGAGAACCTAAAGGGGCGCCCCCTAGCTTGGGGGCAAGCCACCCTCCTCCCTCCTCCTTGGCCGCCGCCCCATCTAGGGTTTCCCTAGATGGCGGCCCCCGCTGCCCTCTCCTCCTATAAATAGAGGGGTGGGGGAGGGCTGCCAACACAGTTGTGGCGCAGCCCTCCCTCCCAACACCTCTCTTTCTCCACGCAAGCTTGGCGAAGCCCTGCCGGAGAACTACCGTACCAGCTGCACCACGCCGTCGTGCTGCCATTGGGATTGTCTTCTTCAACCTCTCCTTCACTCTTGCTGGATCAAGACGGAGGAGACGCCATCGTCCCGTACGTGTGTTGAACACGGAGGTGCTGTCCTTTCAGCACTTAGGTCATCGGTGATCGGAATCACGTTGGGAACGTCTTCATCATCACCAATCCCTCAATCGCTTCCGTACTCGATCTACAAGTGGTATGTAGATGCAAACTCTCTCTCGTTACTCGTTGCTTAGTAGAACTCATAGATGGATCTTGGTGAAACCGTAGGAAAAATTTTAATTTTCTGCAACGTTCCCCAACATAGACCTCACGCCGTTCAAGAAGCTAGGGTTCGTCCTCGATGATATGGACGGATGGAACTTCTAGTGAATTATGATGCCGATGATGATGATATGTGTCGGTTGAACTTGTATACTTCTTGTAGCGATGAAACTTTGTGATGTCCACGGTCCATGTGCCGAACTTGCGTAACGCTACTTTGTTAGTTTGCGTGCGATGACCTGCGTACCTCTAGTTAATTAATTTGCATACTGTATGTTGCATCTAGTTGCTAACGCTTTCTTTTTCGGTGTTGCTCTAGTATATTTTGTTGCATATATATGATTGTACATCCTCTTCATGAACATGCATCTCTAACAGGTACCTAGTTTCTTGATGGCGAGATGGAATTGCTATGTCGTGTACAAAGGGAAGGTTTCGGGGGTGTACAACGAGTGGCATGAGTGTCAGGCGCAAGTGAATGGGTTCACGGGCGCCAGCCATAAAGGCTTCAAAAGCAGACAAGAAGGAGAAGCTAGTTACTTGAGGTTCACGCTAGCGCGAGAGAGGACTCGTAACCGCCACCTCATGTACTGCATAGTTCCGCTCTCACTCATAGTGATAGCACTTCTTGCGTATACCTTTGTTTAGATGGATGACGTTGTTGTAGTTGCAAGTATTCGATACTTGCATGTATCGCTATTTTCGAGATGATGACAAGATATCACTTTGTGTTGGATGATGATTATGATGAGACTATTTGTATGTACATGCTATGATTACATTTGTGGTCTCGCATACATTTGTATGTGTATCATGATGACAATTCTATGTGCTAAAGATTCTTCTATAAAGCCTGTTCAAATACAAAACAAATATGCCAAAAAAATAACAAAAAAACCTACTTAAATTAGCAGTAGCGAGTGTACAAAAGTTAGCAGCAGCGCCATGCGATAGCAATGGCGCGTCACGGTAAAGCTAGAGATACTAGCAGATGCGAGCTTCCATAAACAAGCGCTGCTGCTACACTTGTGTAGCAAGTGGCGCCAGAGCACGCTACTGCTATATGTTAGCTGTAGCGCCTTATTAGTAGCGCCTATCCCCGCGCTACTGATACATCTAAAACCCACGCTGCTGCTAGCCTTTTCCCTAGTAGTGATGCTATGCCAACTTTTTCAGAGTTCATTCGAAAACTATGAATTTAGGTCGAATTTTCTCTATAGGTGCATCTATGTTCATATATTAGTCCCTGGCCCATGCGGCTCGCCTACGGCACATGACCATTAGTCCCGGTTTGTGCCACAAACCGGGACTAAAGGGTTGGTCCTCGTTGCGCTCAGAGTTTAGTCCCACCTCGCCAACCGAAGGGCGCTCACACTGGTTTATAAGCCTTGTTGAGTTCCTCTCAAAGTGAAAATAGATGCCCCTATACAAGGAATTTGACCTAAATTCATAGTGAATTTCTCTGAAATTCATAGAAATTGATTATGAATTTAGGTCGAATTTTCTCAATAGGTGCATCTATGTTCATTTTTTTAGTAAAGTTAATCAAAACTTGTGATTCACACAAATTTCAAAGAATTCAAATTTTAACTATTCAAATTTGAAAACTAATGGCACAAACAGAAAGTTTATAATTTTTCTAAAACTAATGGCACTAACAGAAAGTTCATAATTTTGCTGACCTAAAAGCAAAAAGAATTAAAAATAAAGCAAAAACCAAAATGAAAATAAATAATGCAGAAAACAAAACAAAAACTGGAAAACAAATAAAAATAGCAATAATAAGTATTTTGTTGTAAGTAGAAACAAAATAAAATAAATAAAGCAACAAAGAAAAAAAAAGTGTTTTCAAATTTGAAAACTAATTGCACTAACAGAAAGTTTATAATATTTCTAAAACTGGTAGCAAAAAGAATTACAAAATAAATCAAAAACAACAAAAAATAAATTATGCAGAAATCAAAACAAAAAACTGGAAAAAATAGAAACAATAAGTATTTCGTTGTAAGTAGAAACAAAATAAAATAAATAAAGCAACAAAGAAAACAAAAAAAGTATTTTTAAATTTAAAAACTAATGGCACTAACAGAAAGTTTATAATTTTTCTAAAACTAAAAGCAAAAAGAATTAAAGAATAAAGCAAAAAACAACAAACAATAAATAATGCAGAAAACGAAACAAAAAAACTGGAAAAAAATAAAAATAGTGCCGCCTACTGGGCACGGCCTGAATACGACTAGAAACCCTACATGGGCCAGGATTCAGGCCCGCAGGAGGCCAAGTAGGCCCACAGGCACATAGCTAGTGACAGATTAGGCCCGAAAGCCTGCAGTTGAGAGGAGCTCGAGAGGGTGGGCGCAGCAGCGCTTATAAACCACTCTCGAGCCCTCTCAACTAGCGAGGTGGGACTAAACATTTGGGCGCGGGGCAACACAAGGCCTTTGGTCCCGGTTGGTGGCACCAACCGAGACTAAAGGGGGCATTGGTCCCGGTTCGTGGCACAAACCGGGACCAATGCCCCCCTTTAGTCCCGGTTGGTGCCACCAACCGACCAAAGGCCCGCTTCCGCCCTTTGGGCTGCCGAAAATTGGCCTTTGGTCGGTTGGTGGCACCAACCGGGACTATCTCCCACCTTTAGTCCCGGTTTGTGTGACGAACCGGGACTAAAACTTTATATATAGGTCACACTTAGGAAATTTTCACTCTCATCTCTCGCAGTTGCCGCCCAGCGACGACACACCGCCTCTTCGCCGTCGCCGTCGCCGCCGCGTCCGTCGCCGCCGCGCCCGCCGTCCCCGCCTCGCCGCCGCCCGCGCCCTGCCCGCCACGCCCCGCCCGCCTCTGCCCAGACGCCGCCCGCCCACCCGTCGTCGTCGCCAGCGCCCTGCCCGACGCCGCCCGCCCGCCCGCCCTCGCCGTCGCCCGCGCCTCTGCCCACGCCATCGTCGCCGCCAACCCGCTTGGTCCGGCCATGCGCGCCTCCTTTGCAATTTTTTTTTCATACATATGCTTGTTTATATATATATATATATATATATATATATATATATATATATATATATATATATATATATATATATGTGTTTTTTATAAATATATGTAATGATTTTTTATAGAATATGATGTTTTTTTCATAGATGATCACATATATGATGTATGCACGAATGTGGATGAAATATAATGTTTTTTTTGTTCATAGAACATGATGTTTTTTAAATTCGCAGATTTTTTTTTGTTCATGAGAGAGGCGGGGACGTTGAGGGATCATAGATGTATTTTTTCAGAATTTTCTATCGTGCATAGACGGATTTTAGACCATGGGAGCACCCCCTCCCTATCGTTGCAAATTTTGCTAAGTGATATGAAGAAGGAAGGAAAATAAGGATAGGAAAGAAGAAAATAAGAAGAGGAAAGAAAGAACAAGAGGAGAGGAAGAAAAGGAGAAATAAATAAGAAGAAGAAAAAAGAAGAAAAAGAAGAGGAGAAGAAGAAAGGATGGAAAGAAGAAAGGATGGAGAAGAAGAGAAAATTCTATTTTCTGTTCTTCTCCACTATTCCTTTCTTCTTCTCCTCTTTTTTTTCTTTTTTTTCTTCGATCTTCTCCTCTAGCTATTCCTTTATTATTATCCTCTTTTTATTTCTTCTTTGTTTTCGTATGTTTTATCGGGTCTGTCGTCGTCGATGTACCCCTCCCGATAACTTAAACACGAGGGGGTGGATACCCCCTCCCTGATAATATTATTTTCCCATGTACGTATGTCGTGTCGATATAAACTCCCGATAACTTCAATACGTGGGGGTGGGTGATATACCCTCTCCCGATAACTTCAACACATGGGGGGGTCGATATACCCCTCCCGATAATATATATTATTTTCCCATGCATATGCGTATGTCGTGTCGATATAAACTCGGTAACTTCAACACGTGGGGGTGATATACCCCTCCCGATAACTTCAACACGAGGGGGGCGATATACCCCCTCCCGATAACTTCAACAGATGGGGGGGGGGTCGATATACCCTCCCGATAACTTCAACACGTGGGAGGGTCGATATACCCCCCCCGATAACTTCAACACGTGCGAAAAGTCGATATACCCCCTCCCCGATAACATTATTTTCCCGTGTATCTATCTCGTCGTTGTCGATAGTACCCCCTCCTTGAAGCGTTCTCGAAGCCACCCCTAACCCTTGAAGCGTTGTCGAGGCCACCCGAAACCCTAGAGAAGCAGCGTCGAGGCCACTAATTAATATGATTCCTTATTGTAATTACCTAGCTAGTTCTACATTTGCCACTAATATATCCATATCTGTCATGTTTGAATAATAATTGCCATGTTGTAAATATTTGTAGAAACTATGGACACCCCCCGAGACGAAGCACAAGAAGCGTTGTTGAGGGATATAATCGCAGAAGGAAGTGATGTCGTCTGCTCGTTGATGTTTCTCAGCGACACCGATGGTCTGGAAGGAGAGGGTCAAGAAGAAGCTGGCTATGATTATGATGGCTCCGATGACCCAATGCCGGTGCAAGAAGAAGTAGACCATGAGAACGGCTCCGATGACCGAACCTAGTCCGGCCAGGTATATATATTAGTTAAGCCTGTGCTGACTAGCTAATTGATGCATTCATTGTTTTGGTATGTACACATATTAATTAACTCTCGTCTTTATTCTTTTTTCTAGCCCTCCGGATCGACCACAACCGGTAAAGAGACGAGGCCGAAGAAAAAGTTGAGCTCGGATGAAAAGTTTGAGATCATAGAAATTGCACGACGGCCAACCGATTGAACCCATCCGGACAAAGAAGGCATTTGTTGCTCGGTCAGGGGTTACGGTTAGGGACAAGATCGATTAGCATCCAGCAATGGTATAAGCCTAAGAACGAAGACCCTGAGGTGTCTTATGTCAATGATATGCAGAAAAATGATCTTTGGACTAAGCTGAAGTCAAATTTCACCCTACCGCCAGAGGATGATCCGGAGATGCCAGTTGAGCAACTAATCAAGTCTTTTGCTCTTAAGAAGATGGCAGACCTATTCAGGAATTGGAAGAAAGACCTCAATAAGTTTGTCGATAAAAAAGAGACCCCAGAATTGAAGGGAAAATATGAGAAGATCAGAGATGACTGGCCTGCATTTGTGGCCCACAAGACATCGGAAAAGAGTAAAAAGATGTCGGCGACAAACAAGAAAAATGCTGCGAAGAAGAAGCTTCACCATCGCACGGGGTCAGGTGGCTACCTCATAGCCCGGCCTAAGTGGGCCAAGGCTGAGAATGATCTGCTTGATAAAGGGATCGAACCGAGACAATGAACTGGCCAGACCGTTGCGGACTTGGTTCTTGAGGCTGGCGGAACCTTGGACCTGTGTCGAGGAAGTGCATTTGGACGGACGATCAATTGGACATACCAGTCAAGAGGCTTCAGCAATATATCGAAGCAGCGCAGCAAGGGCGTTCTTTCCACAAAGAGAGAACAGCGAGCTCACAATGGCCTTCGGGAATCCTGAGCACCACAGGACGGACACGAGGCACGCCAGAGCTCCGTTTCGTGGAAGGCTGGGTTTCGGGCCTTGCAGCGGTTACAAATGCCGAGAGAGGAGGAAGAAAGTGCAGCAGACCGAACTGCAGGCGCTGCATGCAAGGGTACAAGCGATAGAGGAACGAGAAGCAGATCGCAGCAAAAGACCTGCCGAAGCTTCCCCCGAAGCTACCCCGCCATCTCAGCGGAGAAGCAGCGTGGCTTCCACCGAGCTGCTTCAGCCGGAGCATGCCTTGACGGCTCCTTCCAGCTATCCCGTGGATGCTATCACGGGGGCTGAAAATTGCCACCTTATGGTGCAATGGATGAATTTGATGGTCAAGGCGGTTGTTGGCTCTGTTTATCCTACTAAATCCGGCGCAACTTTTCACTGCCGGCCGATTCGAAAGGATATGCTAGGGTGATGGTGGATGAAATCACGAGAGGATTTGAGGACCTCGGCTTGACCACCCTACCGATGAAGGGGAGATTCGGCTGGGTTCTGCTCTGAAGACTCCATGCCTATGGCGGAAGGATCTCATCAACCTTCCGAACTGGACGCCTCCGCCTCCTCCTCCTCCTCCGGCGAGTTAGGGCACTCCGCCTCCTCCACCGCCTCCTCCTCCGGCGAGTGACGATCAGGGCACTCGGCCGGCTCCTTCTCCTGCGCGTGGCGGCACTCCGCCTCCTTCTCCGCCTGCGCCGGCGCGCCCGAGCAGCCAGCCTCCTCCTTCTCCGCCTCGTCAGCAAGGGCGGAAGAGACCCGCCACCGCTCTGGCGCGTCGTAGTCCTTCTCCTCCTCCTCGTAAGCAAGGAAAGCAGACATCCGCTCTATCTGCTCTGCCGACGTCTAGCAGTACAGCCAAAGGCGGGAGGACATACAGATTCGGTCCTTCTCTGAAGACTCCAGAGAAGTTACCATACGAGATTGTTGGGGAACGTAGTAATTTAAAAAAATTTCCTACGCACACGCAAGACCATGGTGATGGCATAGCAACGAGAGGGGAGAGTGTATGTCCACGTACCCTCGTGAACCGTGGCGGAAGCGTTATAACAACGCGGTTGATGTAGTCGTGCGTCTTCACGATCCGACCGATCCAAGTACCGAGCGTACGGCACCTCCGAGTTCAGCACACGTTCAGCTCGATGGCGATCCCGGGCTCCGATCCAGCAAAGCGTCGGGGATGAGTTCCGTCAACCTGACGGCGTGGTGGCGATGATGATGCTCCATCGGCGCGGGCTTCGCCTAAGCTCATGACGATATGACCGAGGTGGAATATGGTGGAGGGGCACCGCTGCGGCTAAGGAACGATCCGTAGATCAACTTGTGTGTCATGGGGTGCCCCCTGCCCCGTATATAAAGGAGCAAGGAGGAGCGGCCGACCCTAGGAGGCGCGCCATGGAGGAGTCCTACTCCCACCGGAGTAGGACTCCCCCCTTCTAGTTGGATTAGGTCTTGGGGGAGGGGGGAAGAGAGAAGGAGGGAAGGAAGGGTGCCCCCTCCCTAGTCCTATCGGACTAGGCCATGGGCGCGCGGCCTGCCCTAGGCAGCCCTCTCTCTTCTCCCTTATGGCCCATCAAGGCCCATACTTCTCCCGGGAATTCCGTAACTCCCGGTGTTCGAAAAATCCTGTTTTCATCCGGAACCTTTCCAATTCGAAACATAGGCTTCCAATATATCAATCTTTATGTCTCGACCATTTGAGACTCCTCGTCATGTCCCGATCACATCCGGGACTCCGAACAAACTTCGGTACATCAAAACTTATAAACTCATAATATAACTGTCATCGAAACGTTAAGCGTGCGGACCCTACGGGTTCGAGAACTATGTAGACATGACCTAGAACTATTCTCGGTCAATAACCAATAGCGGAACCTGGATGCCCATATTGGTTCCTACATATTCTCGAAGATCTTTATCGGTCAAACCGCATAACAACATCGTTGTTCCCTTTGTCATCGGTATGTTACTTACCCAAGATTCGATCGTCGGTATCCAATACCTAGTTCAATCTCGTTACTCGGCAAGTCTCTTTACTCGTTCCGTAATACATCATCTCACAACTAACTTATTAGTTGCAATGCTTGCAAGGCTTATGTGATGTGCATTACCGAGAGGGCCCAGAGATACCTCTCCGACAATCGGAGTGACAAAACCTAATCTCGAAATCGCCAACCCAACATGTACCTTTGGAGACACCTGTAGTACTCCTTTATAATCACCCGATTCGTTGTGACGTTTGGTAGCACCAAAGTGTTCCTCCGGTAAACGGGAGTTGCATAATCTCATAGTTACAGGAACATGTATAAGTCATGAAGAAAGCAATAGCAATATACTAAACGATCAAGTGCTAGGCTAACGGAATGGGTCATGTCAATCACATCATTCTCCTAATGATGTGATCCCATTAATCAAATGACAACACATGTCTATGGTTAGGAAACATAACCATCTTTGATTAATGAGCTAGTCAAGTAGAGGCATACTAGTGACACTATGTTTGTCTATGTATTCACACATGTATTATGTTTCCGTTAATACAATTCTAGCATGAATAATAAACATTTATCATGAAATAAGGAAATAAATAATAACTTTATTATTGCCTCTAGGGCATATTTCCTTCAGTCTCCCACTTGCACTAGAGTCAATAATCTAGTTCACATCATCATGTGATTCAACACTAATATTCACATCTGTATGTGATTAACACCCATAGTTCACATCGTCATGTGACCAACACCCAAAGGGTTTACTAGAGTCAATAATCTAGTTCACATCGCTATGTGATTAACACCCAAAGAGTACTAAGGTATGATCATGTTTTGCTCGTGAGAGAAGCTTAGTCAGCGGGTCTGTCACATTTAGAGCCGTATGTATTTTGCAAATATTCTATGTCTACAATGCTCGCACGGAGCTACTCTAGCTAATTGCTCCCACTTTCAATATGTATCCAGATTGAGACTTAGAGTCATCTGGATCAGTGTAAAAAGCTTGCATCGATGTAACTCTTTCGACGGGCTCTTTTATCACCTCCATAATCGAGAAATATTTCCTTAGTCCTCACTAAGGATGTTCTTGACCAATGTCCAAAGATCTACTCCTAGATCACTATTGTACTCCTTTCCAAATTCAGAGCAAGGTATACAATAGGTCTTGTACATAGCATAGCATACTTTATAGAACCTATGACTGAGGCATAGGGAATGACTTTCATTCTCTTTTCTATTTTCTGCCGTGGTCAGGATTTGAGTCTTACTCAGTTTCACACCTTTGCAACACAGACAAGAACTTTTCTTTGACTGTTCCATTTTGAACTACTTCAAAATCTTGACAAGGTATGTACTTATTGAAAAAACTTATCAAGCGTTTTGATCTATCTCAATAGATCTTGATGCTCAATATGTAAGTAGTTTTACGAGGTCTTTCTTTGAAAAACTCCTTTCAAATACTCCTTTATGCTTTGCGAGAATAATTCTACATTATTTCCGATCAACAATATGTCATTCACATATACTTATCGAAATGCTGTAGTGCTCCCACTCACTTTCTTGTAAATACAGGCTTCTCCAAAAGTCTGTATAAAACCATATCTTTGATCACACTATCAAAGCGTTTATTCCAACTCCAGATGCTTGCACCAGTCCATAGATGGATCGCTGAAGCTTGCACATTTTGTTAGCTCCTTTAGGATTGACAAAACCTTCTGGTTGCATCATATACAACTCTTCTTTAATAAATCCATTAAAGAATGTAGTTTTGACATCCATTTGCCAGATTTCATAAAATGTGGCAATTGCTAACATGATTCGGACAGACTTAAGCATCGCTACAGTTGAGAAAATCTCATTGTAGTCAACACCTTGAACTTGTCGAAAACCTTTCGCGACAAGTCGAGCTTTGTAGATAGTAACACTACTATCAACATCCGTCTTCCTCTTGAAGATCCATTTATTTAACATGGCTTGCTGATCATCGAGCAAGTCAATCAAAGTCCATACTTTGTTCTCATACATGGATCCTATCTCAGATTTCATGGCCTCAAGCCATTTCGCGGAATCTGGGCTCATCATCGCTTCCTCATAGTTCGTAGGTTCATCATGGTCTAGTAACATGACTTCCAGAACATGATTACCGTACCACTCTGGTGTGGATCTTACTCTGGAAGACCTACGAGGTTTGGTAGCAACTTGATCTGAAGTTTCATGATCATCATCATTAACTTCCTCACTAATTGGTGTAGGAATCACTGAAACTGATTTCTGTGATGAACTACTTTCCAATAAGGGAGAAGGTACAATTACCTCATCAAGTTCTACTTTCCTCCCACTCACTTCTTTCGAGAGAAACTTCTTCTCTAGAAAGGATCCATCTTAACAAAAAAACTTGCCTTCGGATCTGTGATAGAAGGTGTACCCAATAGTTACCTTTGGGTATTCTATGAAGACGCACTTCTCCGATTTGGGTTCGAGCTTATCGGTGAAAACTTTTCACATAAGCATCACAACTCCAAACTTTTAAGAAACGACAGCTTAGGTTTATTGTTAAACCATAGTTCATATGGTGTCGTCTCAGCGGATTTAGATGGTGCCCTATTAAACGTGAATGCAGCTGTCTCTAATGCATAACCCCAAAACGATATTGGTAAATCGGTAAGAGACATCATTGATCGCACCATATCAAAATAAAGTCTGTTACAACGTTCGGACACACCATAACGCTGTGGTGTTCCAGGTGGCGTGAGCTGTGAAACTATTCCACATTGTTTTAATTGAAGACCAAACTCGTAACTCAAATATTCTTCTCCACGATCAGATCGTAGAAACTTTATTTTCTTGTTACGATGATTTTCACTTCACTCTGAAATTCTTTGAACTTTTCAACTGTTTCAGACTTATGTTTCATCAAGTAGATATACCCATATCTGCTCAAATCATCTGTGAAGGTCAGAAAATAATGATACTTGCCGTGAGCCTTAACACTCATCGGACCACATACATCGGTATGTATTATTTTCAATAAATTTGTTGCTCGCTTCATTGTTCCGGAGAACGAGTCTTTAGTCATCTTGCCCATAAGGCATGGTTTGCAAGCATCAAGTGATTCATAATCAAGTGATTCCAAAATCCATTAGCATGGAGTTTCTTCATGCGCTTTACACCAATATGACCTAAACAGCAGTGCCACAAATAAGTTGCACTATCATTATTAACTTTGCATCTTTTGGCATCAATATTATGAATATGTGTATCACTACGATCGAGATCCAACAAACTATTTTCATTGGGTGTATGACCATTGAAGGTTTTATTCATGTAAACAGAACAACAATTATTCTTTAACTTTAAATGAATAACCGTTTTACAATAAACATGATCAAATCATATTCATGCTCAACATAAGCGCTAAATAACATTTATTTAGGTTTAACACTAATCTCAAAAGTATAGGGAGTGTGCGATGATGATCATATCAATCTGGAACTACTTCCAACACTCATCGTCACTTCCCTTCAACTAGTTTCTGTTCATTCTGCAACTCCTGTTTGAGTTACTACTCTTAGCAACTGAACCAGTATCAAATACCGAGGGGTTGCTACGAACACTAGTAAAATACACATCAATAATCTGTATATCAAATATACCTTTGTTCACTTTGCCATCCTTCTTATCCGCCAAATACTTGGGGTAGTTCCGCTTCGAGGACCAGTTCCATTGCAGCAAAATCACTTAGTCTCGGGCTTAGGTCCAGACTTGGGCTTCTTCACTCGAGCAGCAACTTGCTTGCCGTTCTTCTTGAAGTTCCCCTTCTTCCCTTCGCCCTTTTCCTTGAGACTAGTGGTCTTGTCAATCATCAACACTTGATGCTCTTTCTTGATTTCTACCTTCGTCGATTTCAACATCACGAAGAGCTTGGGAATCTTTTTCGTCATCCCTTGCATACTATAGTTCATCACGAAGTTCTAGTAACTTAGTGATGGTGACTAGAGAATTCTGTCAATCACTATCTTATCTGGAAGATTAACTCCCACTTGATTCAAGCGATTGAAGTACCCAGACAATCTGAGCACATGCTCACTAGTTGAGCGATTCTCCTCCATCTTTTAGCTATAGAACTTGTTGGAGACTTCATATCTCTCAACTCGGGTATTTGCTTGAAATATTAACTTCAACTCCTGGAACATCTCATATGGTCCATGACGTTCAAAACGTCTTTGAAGTCCCAATTCTAAGCCGTTAAGTATGGTGCACTAAACTATCAAGTAGTCATCATATTGAGCTAGCCAAACGTTCATAACGTCTGCATTTGCTCCTGCAATAGGTCTGTCACCTAGCGGTGCATTAAGGACATAATTCTTACAGGCAGCAATGAGGATAAACCTCAGATCACGGATCCAATCCGCATCATTGCTACTAACATTTTTCAACATAATTTTTCTCTAGGAACATATCAAAACAAACATATAAAAGCATAGGGAAGCAACAACGCAAGCTATTGATCTACAACATAATTTGCAAAATACTACCAGGACTAAGTTCATGATAAATTAAAGTTCAATTAATCATATTACTTAAGAACTCCCACTTAGACAGACATCTCTCTAGTCATCTAAGTGATCACGTGATCCAAATCAACTAAACCATGTCCGATCATCACGTGAGATGGAGTAGTTTCAATGGTGAACATCACTATGTTGATCATATCTACTATATGATTCACGCTCGACCTTCGGTCTCCGTGTTCGAGGCCATATCTGTTATATGCTAGGCTCGTCAAGTTTAACCTGAGTATTCTGCGTGCGCAACTGTTTTGCACCCGTTGTATTTGAGCGTAGAGCCTATCACACCGATCATCACGTGGTGTCTCAGCACGAAGAACTTTCATAGCGGTGCATACTCGGGAGAACACTTCTTGATAATTTTAGTGAGAGATCATCTTATAATGCTACCGTCAATCAAAGCAAGATAAGATGCATAAAGGATAAACATCACATGCAATCAATATAAGTGATATGATATGGTCATCATCATCTTGTGCTTGTGATCTCCATCTCGAAGCACCGTCATGATCACCATCGTCACCGCGCGACACCTTGATCTCCATCGTAGCATCGTTGTCGTTTAGCCAACTATTGCTTCTCGACTATCGCTACTGCTTAGTGATAAAGTAAAGCAATTACATGGCGTTTGCATTTCATACAATAAGCGACAACCATATGGCTCCTGCCATTGCCGATAACTCGTTACAAAACATGATCATCTCATACAATAAAATATAGCATCACGTCTTGACCATATCACATCACAACATGCCCTGCAAAAACAAGTTAGACGTCCTCTACTTTGTTGTTGCAAGTTTTACGTGGCTGCTACGGGCTGAGCAAGAACCGTTCTTACCTCGCATCAAAACCACAGCGATAGTTTGTCAAGTTGGTGCTGTTTTAACCTTCGCAAGGACCGGGCGTAGCCACACTCGGTTCAACTAAAGTGAGAGAAACAGACACCCGCCGTCACCTTTAAGCAACTAGTGCTCGGCGGTGAAACCAGTCTCGCGTAAGCGTCTGGCGTGATGTCGGTCCGGGCGCTTCATCTCACAATACCGCTGAACCAAAGTATGACATGCTGGTAAGCAGTATGACTTATATCGCCCACAACTCACTTGTGTTCTACTCGTGCATATGACATCAACGCATAAAACCAGGCTCGGATGCCATTGTTGGGGAAGCGTAGTAATTTCAAAAATTTCCACGCACACGCAAGACCATGGTGATGGCATAGCAACGAGAGGGAGAGTGTATGTCCACGTACCCTCGTGAGGCGTGGCGGGCGTTATAACAACGCGGTTGATGTAGTCGTGCGTCTTCACGATCCGACCGATCCAAGTACCGAATGTACGGCACCTCCGAGTTCAGCACACGTTCAGCTCGATGGCGATCCCGGGCTCCGATCCAGCAAAGCGTCGGGGATGAGTTCCGTTAACCGACGGCGTGGTGGCGATGATGATGCTCCATCGGCGCGGGGCTTCGCCTAAGCTCATGACGATATGACCGAGGTGGAATATGGTGGAGGGGGCACCGCACACGGCTAAGGAACGATCCGTAGATCAACTTGTGTGTCATGGGGTGCCCCTGCCCCGTATATAAAGGAGGAGGGAGGAGCGGCCGCCTTAGGAGGCGCGCCGAGGAGTCCTACTCCCATCGGAGTAGGACTCCCCCTTCCTAGTCCTAGTTGGATTAGGTCTTAGGGTAGGAGACAAGTAAGGGAAGAGAGAAGGGCCGCCCCCCTCCCTGTCCTATTCGGACTAGGGGGAGGGGTCGCGCGCTTGCCCTAGGCAGCCCTCTCTTCTCCCTTATGGCCCATCAAGGCCCATTGACTTCTCCCGGCGAATTCCGTAACCCTCGGTGTTCTCGAAAAATACCTGTTTCATCCGAACCTTTCCAAACTCAAACATAGGCTTCCAATATATCAATCTTTATGTCTCGACCATTTCGAGACTCCTCGTCATGTCCGTGATCACATCCGGGACTCCGAACAAACTTCAGTACATCAAAACTTATAAACTCATAATAAACTGTCATCGAAACGTTAAGCGTGCGGACCCTACGGGTTCGAGAACTATGTAGACATGACCTAGAACTATTCTCGGTCAATAACCAATAGCGGAACCTGGATGCCCATATTAGTTCCTACATATTCTATGAAGATCTTTATCGATCAAACCGCATAACAACATACGTTGTTCCCTTTGTCATCGGTATGTTACTTACCCGAGATTCGATCGTCGGTATCCAATACCTAGTTCAATCTCGTTACCGGCAAGTCTCTTTACTCGTTCCGTAATACATCATCTCACAACTAACTTATTAGTTGCAATGCTTGCAAGGCTTATGTGATGTGCATTACCGAGAGGGCCCAAAGATACCTCTCCTACAATCGGAGTGACAAAACCTAATCTCGAAATACGCCAACCCAACATGTACCTTTGGAGACACCTGTAGTACTCCTTTATAATCACCCAGTTACGTTGTGACGTTTGGTAGCACCAAAGTGTTCCTCCGTAAACGGAGTTGCATAATCTCATAGTTACAGGAACATGTATAAGTCATGAAGAAAGCAATAGCAATATACTAAGCGATCAAGTGCTAGGCTAACGGAATGGGTCATGTCAATCACATCATTCTCCTAATGATGTGATCCCATTAATCAAATGACAACACATGTCTATGGTTAGGAAACATAACCATCTTTGATTAATGAGCTAGTCAAGTAGAGGCATACTAGTGACACTATGTTTGTCTATGTATTCACACATGTATTATGTTTCCGGTTAATACAATTCTAGCATGAATAATAAACATTTATCATGAAATAAGGAAATAAATAATAACTTTATTATTGCCTCTAGGGCATATTTCCTTCAGAGATCATACGAGATGACCCCGGAGGAGAACACGAAGATCGCGCGAACCAAAGTGAAGGACTGGTTTCAAGGGTTGAAAGCACAGAGACATCCACCTCCGGAGGAGAAGGTAGATCCGGTGAAAGCGAAGCGGACTCTGGCTGCCCTGACAAAACCACCCAAGTCTCCGCCGAAAGGCAACTATGAGCGCATTATTGGAAAGGCATTTGCCAAAGCGGAGAGGTCGGGAAGTACTATCAGTGATCAAAGGATGAAAGAACGATGAGCTGGGAAACAAATTGCCCAGCTCGGCGAACAAGCGAAGCAATCGTGCCCCCCGCTCAAGGTGCCTGCTAGCGACATCGTCGATCCGAGGATGGTGCCCGGTTATAGTAATCCTGGAGATTACCTGCCCGACGATGTACATTTTGATTTCTTGGAGGTGCAGATACAAAGATACGAGTATGGGAAGCCTCTCGTCAAAGATGAAAGATCTCTATCAACGATGATGCGAAGATTGCATGATTGGTACATGAAAACCTGCAGAGAGTCTGAGGGGAGGAGTACTTTGTATGTGAGAGTTAAAAAGGAGCATGACCTCGTTGGAATTGAATTGTTGCCTATTCCATTTGAGGAGTTCTATCAGTTTTTCAATCAATTGGCCCTCGATAAAGCAACGGTCACCTGCTACTGTCTGTAAGTAGTACTACTTCTGTCATTAAGTCTCTCTATATAACTCAGCTCTTTCATTGCATGTATTTATAATTATCCTCACTATATTATGCAGATTGAAGATCGCCGAATTGAAGAAAAGACAAGTGGGTGATATTGGGTTCATTAACACATATCTCATAGATGCAACTGAGGTTAAATTTCATGCCGAAGATACCGAGGCCAACTTGCTACAATCGTTGGTAATAAAGGAACACAAAGATATAATACTCTTTCCTTACAACTTCAGGTGAGTGTTACTGTCTTGTGGCATATTCGGTTTCCCTTATTAGTCCAGGTTATAGTAATGTAATACTGATGAGTTATGCATGCGTGCGCAGCTACCACTATATTCTCCTAGAGATTAAGCTTGAGCAGGGAGTAGTAACTGTCTTAGACTCCAAACGAAAAAATCCGGAGGAGTATGCGGACATGACTGAAATGCTCGAGAAGTAAGTTAAATCGATCATTATCCACCATATCAGCAACTTTGTTCATTTCTGATATCAAGTAATTGTTTTATTTGTATGGCAGGGTTTGGAGAAAATTCACCAAAAAAGCTCCGGGACTGCCGAAGAAGCTGCAATTTAGACACCCGAAAGTAAGTACTATAGTAGCATATTCCACGCATCTCCTAGTGATTCAAGCGCTAGTTTCATCAATACCATTTAGCATGCTTCCTAATTATCAGTTTGATTGACCTCTATTTCTTGTAAAGTGGTTGTAGCAGGAACAAGGGAATGATTTCTATGAATACTACATTTGCGAGTCCATCCGCCACACGACCTGTGAGCGGGGCTACTCTGACAAACAACATGAAGTGCGTAAATAACAATATTCATAATTTTATTTTATTACCATCATTTGTGTTGAGTTTCATTCAATCATATATATATATATATATATATATATATATATATATATATATATATATATATATGTATTGATGTATGTATTGACCCCTTCTTAAAATTAGATGTTTGGATGCGGATGAACTCCTAGCACCAGATTGCATGCGAGCAATTCAAGAGGAATTAGCGGCATTCTTTCTTGACCACGTGATCGCTGAAGGCGGAGAATACTATGTGGACCATGCGTCCGTATGTTAGGAGATTATATTTGTAAAGATAATTATTTTATATATCTAGCGGTAGTGTCGGATAGATATCGAGAACTTGTTGTTCGACCAATCTCTCGGAGAAGGAGAGGTGGTCGATATCACTTCTCTCTGTATGCATATATGTTCATGACGATCTTCTGTTTCCTTCGTAGCGTGTCTAGCTAGTCATCTCTATACGTATGTATAGTACGTAGCGTCGACCAAGCACGGATAAAAGAGAGGACATTTCTCTCTATTAATTAGCTAGCTAACACAATATATGAAACACCTAAATTAAACCCCCAAAATCCCCAACCCCCCCTTCAAAAAAAAAACCAAGCCCCTGAAATGCTGACACGTGGATGCCTATTCGTCCCGGTTGGTGCCACCAACCGGGACCAAAAAGGCCCTCCTGCCTTGGCTCGGCGCACAGGCCACGTGGAGGCCCATCTGTCCCGGTTCTAGACTGAACCGGGACTAAAGGGCCAGGGCATTAGTAACGACCCATTAGTCCCGGTTCAGGAACCGGGACTAAAGGCCCTTACCAACCGGGACAATATGCCCTTATTCTACCAGTGTTGTGTGAGAGGACATTGTTTGGCTGTGTGCATCTTGTTTTAAAGGATTGACCGTGTGTATCTTAGTTATGCAGAGCCCAGATGTAATGCTTAAACCTTTTAAGCAATATAAAGCTTCGGAAAAAAAGAAGTGTATTATGGTACCTATCCGTAAGTGTGGGGTGTTTTGTGCTTTGGACATCCTCATCCATCGGATCTTGATCAGAGGGCAGATGAAAAGGGGCAAGTTGTTACAGCGTACTGAAAATCTCAGCCCATGCCGCCAGCGGATACATCATCGTCGCCGCCGACGAGGACCACCGCGGCAGGGTGATCTGGGTAGGTGCTCGCCGGATCAGAGGTAACTTGAACCTACATGGAGATATTATGGTTGACAAACATGTTCAAGGGTTCAGGAGAATCGTGCTACAAGAGAACCGAACAAAACAAGTGTGCCCATCAAGAGGGGGAGAGCCCCCTTTCCCTAACCTAAGGGTGGATGCACGACTCTCCGTAGGCTAAACCGAGTACACGAGGAAAACACTTTCGGTAGTCTAGGTTGGAGTCTACGCTATTGTCGTGTGCAGATTCAAAAGAAAACCAAGTCGTGGCAGCTTTTGCTTCCTGGGTTGGGATTTGGCTCGGCATCGACGGCCAGCCACGGACACACGCAACCCTGGCTGGGGAGCAAATTAGGACGAGTTACATCTCATCAACCAAGATCTTGAGAAGATACTAGCACTTGTTTGGGACAAAGGGTATGGTTTGTGTATACTGATCGGAATACGATTGGATCGTTTCTAATTTAAATTTTAGTATTAGATACTGGTGTTCACTAATAAGATAAAGGCCAAGGCCAATCTTTGGGCTCTTGCGAGCGCTAAACATTTGTGATATTTGATGCCGCGAGGATACAAACAATGTTCCTGACTATTCATCTATCACTGTGTAAGCTTCTAAATCTTCTTAATTAATCTTTACTCCTAATGGAGCATTTGGTAGTCTCCGCCGGTTAATTTTTGTCCCACCAACGACGGTTTTTTTGTCCTCGATCCCACCTCCCGCAACCCAGCGATTCACCCCTTCCGCCCTCGAGACCGACAAAAAAAACGGTATGCTACCACGAGGCCGTTGTGAAACACTACGGTTCATCGACAGAAAATCGTCCTAAAAAAATCTACGACAGTTAACCTACGAAAATTAGCCAGGCGCTCGCACCCTCGTTCCCTTGATGCAATTGCCCGCACGAGTCGTCGCAGTCATTCGTTCCTACGTCGCTCAATCCCTTCGCCGCCGCCCAAACCCTTCGCCGCCGCTCAATCGCTTCGCTGCTCAACCCCTTCGCCGCCGCCCAATCTTTACTCCTAATGGAGCAGGTGGTAGTCTCCGCCGGTCAATTTCGTCCCACCAACGACGGTTTTTTTCGTCCTCGATCCCACCTCCCGCAACCCAGCGATTCCCCCCTTCCGCCCTCGAGACCGACAAAAAAAACGGTATGCTACCACAAGGCCGTTGTGAAACACTACGGTTCATCGACAGAAAATCGTCCTAAAAAATCTACGACGGTTAACCACGAGGCCGTTGTGAAACTAACATTCAAAAGGCATATAGGCCTGAACTGCTCAATCCTCAGAGCATCGGTCTTTTTTGGTAGCAGTGTTATAGTTCCAAAATTCAAGTGAAAAAGTTGAAGCCGTCCAGCAAAAAGGTCATGAAACATAGGTAATAGATCCCCCTTGATAATATGCCAGCATTTTTTATAGAACTCCGCCGGAAACCCATCCGGCCTGGGAGCCTTATTGTTCTCCATCTGAGAGATGGCATCAAAAACCTCCTTTTCCGTAAACGGAGCAACCAGAATAGCATTATCAGAAGCAGTTAGTTGAGGCACATCCTCATTCCTGGACTCATCGAGGGACACAACACTATCCTCCGGCGGTCCAAATAACTGCTTATAGTATTCGGTGATGTAAAGTTTCAGATTATCATGACCAACAATTGTGCCTTCGTCTTGCTCAAGCTGGAAAATTCTCTTCTTTCTGTGTTTACCATTAGCGATGAGATGAAAGAATTGAGTGTTCGCATCCCCCTGGATTACTTTGCGAACCTTTGCTCTGAGCGCCCACTTCAGCTCTTCTTCGCGGAGAAGTTCCTTCACCCTCTTCTCCGCATGAAGCTTAAAAATCACTTCAGCAGGTTGCAAAATCGTTGATTCAGCTTTAATATCTAGGGATTGTACAAGAGCCAGAAGTCTGTCCTTCTCAATCTTGTAAGCTCCACTAAGGTGCTTGGCTCATCCCCGGAGAAAGCTCCTCAAATGCCTGATCTTATTCTGCCATCTCTCGACAGAAGATCTGCCCCCTTTTTCCGTAGCCCACTCCCTGGCTACGAGATCAAGGAAACCTTCTCGTTCAAACCACGCCGTTTCGAAGGAGAAGGCATTTTTGTCTCCGACATGCCTTGGCTCGCCTGAGTCTACGAACAAAGGCGTGTGGTCCGAGATCCCGCGCGTGAGAGCCTGAACCGTCACGAGAGGGAACTTCTGTTCCCACTCGGCACTTGCTAGTACCCGATCCAACTTCTCATACGTCGGATTAGGTAAAGAGTTAGCCCAGGTGAATTGTCGACCAGAAAGCTCGATCTCTCTCAGATCCAAACTCTCAATGATGGTGTTAAACATAAACGACCATCTGCCGTCAAAGTTATCGTTATTCTTTTCGTCCCTCCTACGAATGATGTTGAAATCCCCCCCAACCAAAATTGGGAGTTGCTCAGACCCGCAAATACGAACTAGGTCAGCCAGAAATTCCGGTTTAAGCTCAGGTTGTGCGGCCCCATATACCGCCACCAGAACCCAGTGAAACCCATCTGCTTTAGACCTAACTCGAAATTTGACCGCGAAGTCACCCATCACAACACTACGTACTTCAAGGGAATCACATCTCACACCAAGAAAAATGCCACCTGATCTCCCTCTTGGAGGACGGCAGTGCCAATCGAAATCTACACCTCCCGACAACGTGTTAAGAAACTGCGGCGCAAAATTATCCCGACCAGTTTCAGAAAGTGCAATGAAATCTAATCGGTGCTCCAAAGACGCCTCAGCGAGAAACCTTCATTTAGCCAAGTCCTTTAGACCTCTGCTATTCCAGAATATTCCTTTCATAGGTCATCATGGAATTTTTTGGCCGTACGAATCCTAGCGCTCCTACGTACCGCGGATACAGGGTACACCTTCCGCTTCCACTTACGTTTTGGGATATTATTCCCCGCTGCCCGGTCCTCATAACGGGCCCGCCAGTGGAATTACTACATCATCCACACTGAGTTCCTCCTCCTCAGACTCCTCGGATGGAGGAACAAGATCCGCACAAAAATGGTCAAGCACTCTTACCCCCAATGCATCAATCTCAGCATCATTCATAGGTCTTACTGCCGCTAGGTTTCTAATGGTTTCTAAAGCACGTTCCGCTTCCAAATCTAGGAGATCGTTAACTGAGTTTGTAATTTCAGAATTGTTATTCCCAAGCGAAACCCCTACTTGGTTTGCATTATTAATAATCTCATCCTTAGAATAATGCAAAATGGAATTGTATAAGTTTACTGACATACCGGTTGTGACCTCAATATCACGAAGCTTGGCCGCCAGATAGCGCACCGCTGCTGCATATCATCAACCTCCGAAGTTCCCAGACGAGCTCATCCGTCTCCCCTCGGAGACCGGGTCTGGCATCCCTCCGAAAGCAATGACCTCCTCCCGAGTAGCGGCACTCAGAGGAGGCTGAGATGATGGAGACCTCCGAAGGATGGGCGGAAGGCCAGGGGAAGTGGGTGCCAAGGCCGCCTGCCCTAGACCGCCCCCCCTGCCATCACCCTCGAACCCGAGTTTGCCGCCGACCCGACCGCCGTAGATACTAGAGGGTCCGGGGCCACCTGCCCCTGATGCCCGCCTAGCGCCTCCGGCGATACCTCCACAGGCAAAGCTCCCGCGTAGCGCACATCCAGGGCCACCTGCCCCAGAGATGATCCACCACCGCCGGCCACCGGAGCCAAAGCCGCCAACACTGGTGACAGGGTAGAAGGAGAGGAAGTCATGGCCTCCTGCCCCGACGCCCCCCCCCCTCGGTACAGCCACCAAGTCCACCTCTGTCCGGCTGCACGAAGGCACCAAGGACCCTGGGAGCACCTGAGCCACCTGAGGCTCCACATCGCCTATCCTCCCCAGGGTCGGCTCGGACACACCCGTATCACGGACTCCGTCCGTAGGACGGACAGCCGATCCAAAGTCCAATGCCGGGAGCAAGTACTCGAAAGCATCATTAGAGTCAACCCGATCACTCCAAAGCCGAGGAGGAGCAGACGCAGGCTGAAAAGATCCAAACCGCAGTGTGCTATTAGGCACAGACGAAGTAGGGGACGGCTCAACTCCGGATCCAGTCACGGGCCCCTGAGTCATAGGTCCCGATCCGTTGGACTCCTGTCCAGCCTCATCAGTCGGTTCCCTCATAGCAGCAGCATTATCATCCCCTTCGTGCATATCCACATCAGTACCAGTAGCCACCTCAGCAAACAACTCGGCGTCCTCAAACTCAATCTCAAGGGGGAACACCTCTCCCCTATAAGTCCAGTTGACCACGTCCGGGACGTACTCTATGTCCAAAATACTGACTCGCAATCTGGCCACCCCCTGGGCCCGAGTGAAGGCCATATCAACCTTTTCCGTTTTACCAACCATGATACCCAGACTAGCCACAACACGAACATCTGTCAGGGCCTCAGATGGTGCCCCAGAGAAGCGTAACCACACCTGAGTGAGAGGCTTCCCCTTAGGCTCTACTTTCTTCCACTCCTGAAACTCCAAAATACAATTGGTGCCTGGCACCTTACACATCCCAAAGCTCAGCAAGCTCTGCAAGTCTTCAACCGTAGGAAACTCAACTCTGAACACTCTTTCTTCAATGCAAACAAGGTCCCACTGAAAGTCCCCCGGAGCCAACTCCTGAAGCCTGTGCAATATCTGAGCCTGAGAGACATCTCCCTGGGTGACCTTCACCAATCCAGTAGTGAGACTTTGAGTATCAACCGGAATCTCTCTCGCAGCTGCGGACTCAAAAAACATCAGCTTAGCACAATATGCTCCGTACACTGTAAGAGCTGGAATCTGCTCCCTCAAAAAAGGGCACTCCCCCAAGGTATGCGCTGGCTTGCCACAAGACTCACATAGCTGAGCCACACATTCAGCAATGAAGTGACCTTTCTCCCCGCACCGGTAACAAAGCATCCTCTCTTTCTTGCGTGCATATTTGGATGTCCGCTCAGCATCATCCCTATCAGCGACCTCAGTCCCCTTCCCAATCTCAGGAACGTCAACAACGGCCAACGCATTCACCACCTCCATCGCCTGGGGTGGTAACTCAGGGGGAACATGGTCAGTCTCCATTGCCGATACGGTAGGGTGTGCTACCCTGGGCGGAGGCGGTCGGCGAATCCTCCCACGGCCCCCACCACGACCCCGATAACCACGAAAACCACCTCTCTGTCGATTATCCGGTCCTGAGGCCCCCTCAACAAAGCCTCCAGCTGGGCCGAGAAACGGTCTCTCCGCAGACCCGTCACTCTGCCATGCATATCCACGGCCTCCTCCCGTGGAAGAGGAACCTCGATGCTGACCAACACCATATGCGTCATACCCGTCATCCCCCCACTTGCCTCGGGGTGGATCATTTGGACCTCCATTAATATTAGTCTGTCTCGCCTGAGTCTGCGTCTGCCCAAAGCGGTTCTGCGCCGGCCGTGCGACAATATGTGTCGGAGGTGCACGTTGCTGTCCTCCCGAAGGCGCCTGCACGGCCTCGGGGGTAACACCTCCACGCCCATCCGTAGCCACACCCTGCGCCGCCGCCGCCGTCACAGCGGTTGGCACCCCCAGAGCAGGTGGTCGTTGCCCCCCCGTCCAGCAGCTGGCGGAGCCACTCCCGGCACCGGGGGTCTTAGCCCGCCTCGCCCAGCCGCAGGCGGCAGCATAGCCGGAGGCCGGGCTCCCTGGTTCGCGGCGATCCCCGCCTGTTGCCTCATGGGAGGAGTCGGAGCTCCGCGGTGCTGCGGTGGAGGCTGTTGGGGAACGTAGCAGAAATTCAAAATTTTCTACGCATCACCAAGATCAATCTATGGAGATTCTAGCAACGAGGGAAGGAGAGTGCATCTACATACCCTTGTAGATCGCTAAGCGGAAGCGTTCAAGTGAATGGGGTTGATGGAGTCGTACTCGTCGTGATTCAAATCACCGATGATCCTAGTGCCGAACGGACGGCACCTCCGCGTTCAACACACGTACAGCCCGGTGACGTCTCCCACGCCTTGATCCAGCAAGGAGAGAGGGAGAGGTTGAGGAAGACTCCATCCAGCAGCAGCACAACGGCGTGGTGGTGGTGGAGGAGCGTGGCAATCTTGCAGGGCTTCGCCAAGCATCACAAGAGAGGAGGAGGAGGAAGAAGAGACGCAGGGCTGCACCAACGAGAGATCGAATCGCATGTTATGGGCAGCCCCTAGGCCTCATATATATAGGGGAAGGGGAGGAGGGTGCGCCACCTCTAGGGTTCCCACCCCTAGAGGGGCGGCAGCCCTAGATGGGATCAAGGGGAGGCGGCCAAGAGGGGGGAGAGGGGGAGGCGCCCACTAGATGGGCCTTAGGGCCCATCTGCCCTAGGGTTTGCCCCCTCCAACTCTCCCTTGCGCCTTGGGCCTCTTGTGGGGGGCGCACCAGCCCCCTTGGGGCTGGTTCCCTCCCACACTTGGCCCACGCAGCCTTCTGGGGTTGGTGGCCCCACTTGGTGGACCCCCGGGACTGTCCCGTGGTCCCAGATGCGTTCTCGATATCACCCAAACTTTTCCGTGACCAAAACAGGACTTCCATATATAAATCTTTACCTCCGGACCATTCCGAACTCCTCGTGACGTCCGGGATCTCATCCGGACTCAACAACATTCGCAACCACATACAAACTTCCTTTATAACCCTAGCGTCATCGAACCTTATGTGTAGACCCTACGGGTTCGGGAGACATGTAGACATGACCGAGATGTTCTCCGTCAATAACCAATAGCGGATCTGGATACCCATGTTGGCTCCTACATGTTCCACGATGATCTCATCGGATGAACCACGATGTCAAGGACTCAATCGATCCCAGATACAATTCCCTTTGTCTAGCGGTATTGTACTTGCCCGAGATTCGATCGTCGGTATCCCGATACCTTGTTCAATCTCGCTACGGCAAGTCTCTTTACTCGTTCCGTAACACATCATCCCGTGATCAACCCCTTGGTCACATTGTGCACATTATGATGATGTACTACCGAGTGGGCCCAGAGATACCTCTCGTCACACGGAGTGACAAATCCAGCCTCGATTCGTGCCAACCCAATGACACTTTCGGAGATACCTGTAGTGCACCTTTATAGTCACCCAGTTACGTTGTGGACGCTTTGGTACACCCAAAGCATTCCTACGGTATCCGGAGTTGCACAATCTCATGGTCTAAGGAAATGATACTTGACATTAGAAAAGCTTTAGCATACGAACTACGATCTTTGTGCTAGGCTTAGAATTGGGTCTTGTCCATCACATCATTCTCCTAATGATGTGATCCCATTATCAACGACATCAAATGTCCATGGTCAGGAAACCGTAACCATCTATTGATCAACGAGCTAGTCAACTAGAGGCTTACTAGGGACATGGTGTTGTCTATGTATCCACACATGTATTGCGGTTTCCGGTCAATACAATTATAGCATGAATAATAAACGATTATCATGAACAAGGAAATATAATAATAACTAATTTATTATTGCCTCTAGGGCATATTTCCAACAGTCTCCCACTTGCACTAGAGTCAATAATCTAGTTCACATCGCCATGTGATTAACACTCACAGGTTACATCACCATGTGACCAACATGCAAAGAGTTTACTAGTGTCACTAAAATAGTTCACATCATCATGTGATTAAGACTCAATGAGTTCTGAGGTTTGATCATGTTTTGCTTGTGAGAGAGGTTTTAGTCAACGGGTTTCAGTCAACGGGTCTGAACCTTTCAGATCCGTGTGTGCTTTGCAAATTCCTAGGTCATATTGTAAATGTTGCTTCCACGCTCCACTTGAAGCTATTCCAAATGGTTGCTCCACCATATGTATCCGGTTTGCTACTCAGAGTCACTCGGATAGGTGTTAAAGCTTGCATCGACGTAACCCTTTACGCCAAACTCTTTATCACCTCCATAATCGAGAAACATGCCCTTATTTACTCCAAGGACAATTTTGACCGCTGTCCAATGATCCATTCCTGGATCATTCTTGTACCCCTTGACTGACTCATGGCAAGGCACACTTCCGGTGTGGTACACAGCATAGCATACTATAGAGCCTATGTCTGAAGCATAGGGGACGACCTTCGTCCTTTCTCTCTTTTCTGCCGTGGTCGAGCTTTTAACTCTTAACTTCATACCTTACAACTCAGGCAAGAACTCCTTCTTTGACTGATCCATCTTGAACACTTCCAAGATTATGTCAAGGTATGTGCTCATTTGAAAGTACTATTGAGCGTTTTTGATATATCCTCATAGATCTTGATGCTCAATGTTCAAGTAGCTTAATCCAGGTTTTCACTTGAAAACACTTTTCAAATAACCCTGTATGCTTTACAGAAAATTCTACATCATTTCTGATCATCAATATGTCAACAACATATACTCATCAGAAATTCTATAGTGCTCCCACTCACTTCTTTGGAAATACAAGTTTCTCATAAACTTTGTATAAACCCAAAATCTTTGATCATCCTATCAAAGTGCATATTCCAACTCCGAGATGCTTACTCCAGTCCTTAGAAGGATTGCTGGAGCTTTGCATACTTGTCAGCATCTTTCAGGATTGACAAAACCTTCTGGTTGTATCACATACAACCTTTCCTCAAGTATAACGTCGAGGAAACAATGTTTTGACATCCTATCTGCAAGATTTCATCAATCGTGCAGTAATTGCTAATCCAATTCCAACAGACTCTTAGCATCGCTACGAGTGAGAAAGCCTCACCGTAGTCAACTCCTTGAACTTGTCGGAAAACATCTTTAACGACAAGTCGAGCTTTCTTAATGGTGATACTTACCATCATTGTCTGTCTTCCTCTTAAAATCCATCTTTACCCAACGCCCCACGACCATCAAGTATTTCTTCCAAAGTCATGGATCCTCTCTCGATGTTATGGCCTTGAGCCATTCGTCGAATCCGGGCCCACCATCGCTTCTTCATAGCTCGAGGTTCATTGTTGTCTAGCAACATGACCTCTAAGACAGATTATGCACCACTCAAGTAGTACACATCCTTGTCACCCTACGAGGTACGTTAGTGACTTGATCCGAAACTTCATGATCACTATCATAAGCTTCTACTTCAATTGGTGTAGGTGTCACGGGAACAACTTCCTGTGCCCTGCTACACACTAGTTGAAGTGACGGTTCAATAACCTCATCAAGCCTCCACCATCCTCCCACTCAACTTTTCGAGATGAACTTTTCCTCGAGAAAGGACCCGATTAAAGAAAAAAATCCCTATTGCCTCCGGATCTGAATTAGGAGGTATACCCAACTCTTTTGGGTGTCCTATGAAGATGCATTTTGTCCGCTTTGGGTTCGAGCTTATCAACCTGAAACTTTTCCACATAAGCGTCGCAGCCCCAAACTTTTAAGAAACGACAACTTAGGTTTCTCCAAACGGTGTCGTCTCAACGGAATTACGTGGTGCCCTGTTAAAGTGAGTGCGGTTGTCTGTAATGCCTAACCCATGAACGATAGTGGTAATTCGATAAGAGATATCATGGTACGCACCATATCCAATAGAGTGCAACTATGATGTTCGGACACACCATCGCACTATGGTGTTCCAGGCGGTATTAATTGTGAAACAATTTGCACAATGTCTTAATTGTGTGCCAAAACTCGTAACTCAGATATTCATCTCTATGATCATATCACAAACATTTTATCCTCTTGTTACGAAGATATTCAACTTCACTCTGAAATTACTTGAACCTTTCAATAATTCAGACTTGTGTTTCATCAAGTAAATATACTCAACATCTACTCAAATCATCTGTGAAGTAAGAACATAACGATATTCACTGCATGCCTCAACATTCATTGGACTGCACACATCAAAATGTGTTACTTCCAACAAGTTGCTATCTTGTTCCATCTTACTGGAACCGAGGCTTTTCAGTCATCTTGCCCATGTGGTATGATTTGCATATCTCAAGTGATTCAAAATCAAGTGAGTCCAAACGATCCATCTGCATGGAGTTTCTTCATGCGATACACCAATAGACATGATTCGCATGTCTCAAACTTTTCAAAACGAGTGAGTCCAAAGATCCATCAATATGGAGCTTCTTCATGCTTTTATACCAATATGACTCAAGTGGCAAGTGCCACAAGCAGGTGGTACTATCATTACTATCTTATATCTTTTGGCATGAAAATGTGTATCACTACGATCGAGATTCAATAAACCATTCCTTTAGGTGCAAGACCATTGAAGGTATTATTCAAATAAATAGAGTAACCATTATTCTCCTTAAATGAATAAACGATTTGTATAGACATAATCCAATCATGTCTATGCTCAACGAAAACACCAAATAACAATTATTTAGGTTTAACATCAATCTCGATGGTAGAGGGAGCGTGCGATGCTTGATCACATCAACCTTGGAAACACTTCCAACACATATTGTCAGCTCACCTTTAGCTAGTCTCCGTTTATTCCGTAGCCTTTTATTTCGAGTTACTAACACTTAGCAACTGAACCGGTATCTAATACCCTGGTGCTACTAGGAGTACTAGTAAAGTACACATTAACATAATGTATATCCAATATACTTCTATCGACCTTGCCAGCCTTCTCATCCACCAAGTATCTAGGGTGGTTCTGCTCCAGTGTCTATTCCCCTTATTACAGAAGCACTTAGTCTCGGGTTTGGGTTCAACCTTGGGTTTCTTCACTAGAGCAGCAGCTGATTTGCCGTTTCATGAAGTATCCCTTCTTGCCCTTACCCTTCTTGAAACTAGTGGTTTCACCAACCATCAACAATTGATGCTCCTTCTTGATTTCTACTTTCGCGGTGTCAAACATCGTGAATACCTCAAGGATCATCATATCTATCCCTGATATGTTATAGTTCATCACGAGGCTCTAGCAGCTTGGTGGTAATGACTTTGGAGAAACATCACTATCTCATCAGGAAGATTAACTCCCACTCGATTCAAGTGATCGTTGCACTCAGAAAATCTGAGCACAAACTCAACGATTGAGCTTTTCTCCCTTAGTTTGCAGCCTAAGAAAATATTCGGAGGTCTTATACCTCTTGACGTGGGCACGAGCCTGAAATCCCAATTTCAGCCCTCAGAACATCTCACATGTTCCGTGACGTTTCACAACGTCTTTGGTGCCTTAATTCTAAACCGTTTAACTGAACTATCACGTAGTTATCAAAACGTGTATGTCCGATGTTCGCAACATCCACAAACGACGTTTGGGGTTCAGCACACTGAGCGGTGCATTAAGGACATAAGCTTTCTATTGTCCGCATAATCGCTACTGTCAACTTTCAACTATATTTTCTCTAGGAACATATCTAAAACGGTGGAACTAAAGCGCAAGCTTACGACATAATTTGCAAAGATCTTTTGACTATGTTCAGGATAATTAAGTTCATCTGATGAACTCCCACTCAGATGGACATCCCTCTGGTCATCTAAGTGATTACATGATCCGAGTCAACTAGGCCGTGTCCGATCATCACGTGAGACGGACTAGTCATCATCGATGAACATCTTCATGTTGATCGTATCTACTATACGACACATGCTCGACCTTTCGGTCTCTGTGTTCCGAGGCCATGTCTGTACATGCTAGGCTCGTCAAGTTAACCCTAAGTGTATTACGTGTGTTCCGAGGCCATGTCTGTACATGCTAGGCTCGTCAACACCCGTTGTATGTGAACGTAAGAATCCATCACACCCGATCATCACGTGGTGCTTAGAAGCGACGAACTTTTGGCAACGGTGCACAGTTAGGGAGAACACTTCTAAATTGTTGTAAGGATCATCTTATTTACTACCGTCGTTCTAAGTAAACAAGATGCAGAAACATAATAAACATCACATGCAATTATATATAGTAGTGACATGATATGGCCAATATCATATAGCTCCATTGATCTCCATCTTCGGGCTCCATGATCATCATCGTCACCGCATGACACCATGATCTCCATCATCATGATCTCCATCATCGTGTCTTCATGAAGTTGTCTCGCCAACTATTACTTCTACTACTATGGCTACCGGTTAGCAATAAAGTAAAGTAATTACATGGCGTTGTTTAATGACACGCAGGTCATACAATAAATAAAGACAACTCCTATGGCTCCTGCCGGTTGTCATACTCATCGACATGCAAGTCGTGAATCCTATTACAAGAACATGATCAATCTCATACATCTCATATCATTCATCACATTATTCTTGGCCATATCACATCACATAGTAAACCCTGCAAAAACAAGTTAGACGTCCTCTAATTGTTGTTTGCATGTTTTACGTGGCTGCTTTGGGTTTCTAGCAAGAACGTTTCTTACCTACGCAAGACCACAACGTGATATGCCAATTGCTATTTACCCTTCATAAGGACCCTTTTCATCGAATCCGCTCCGACTAAAGTGGGAGAGATCGGCACCCGCTAGCCACCTTATGCACCAAGTGCATGTCACCGGTGGAACCTGTCTCACGTGAGAGTACGTAAGGTCGGTCCGGCCGCTTCATCCCACAATACCGTCGAAATAAGATTGGACTAGTAACGGTAAGCATATTGAACAACATCAACGCCCACAACTACTTTGTGTTCTACTCGTGCAAATAATCTACGCAATAGACCTAGCTCGATACCACTTTGTTGGGGAACGAGCAGAAATTCAAAATTTTCACGCATCACCAAGATCAATCTATGGAGATTCTAGCAACGAGGGAAGGAGAGTGCATCTACATACCCTTGTAGATCGCTAAGCGGAAGCGCTCAAGTGAACGGGTTGATGGAGTCGCATCGCCGTGATTCAAATCACCGATGATCCTATCGCCGAACGGACGGCACCTCCGCGTTCAACACACGTACAGCCCGGTGACGTCTCCCACGCCTTGATCCAGCAAGGAGAGAGGGAGAGGTTGAGGAAGACTCCATCCAGCAGCAGCACAACGGCGTGGTGGTGGTGGAGGAGCGTGGCAATCTTGCAGGGCTTCGCCAAGCATCACAAGAGAGGAGGAGGAGGAAGAAGAGACGCATGGCTGCACCAACGAGAGATCGAATCGCATGTTATGGGCAGCCCCTAGGCCTCATATATATAGGGGAAGGGGAGGAGGGTGCGCCCCCTCTAGGGTTCCCACCCCAGAGGGGCGGCAGCCCTAGATGGGATCAAGGGAGGCGGCCAAGAGGGGGAGAGGGGGAGGCGCCCACTAGATGGGCCTTAGGGCCCATCTGCCCTAGGGTTTGCCCTCCAACTCTCCCTTGCGCTTGGGCCTCTTGTGGGGCGCACCAGCCCCTTGGGGCTGGTTCCTCCCACACTTGGCCCACGCAGCCTTCTGGGGTTGGTGGCCCCACTTGGTGGACCCCCGGGACCCTCCCGGTGGTCCCGGTACGTTATCGATATCACCCGAAACTTTTCCGGTGACCAAAACAGGACTTCCCATATGTAAATCTTTACCTCCGGACCATTCCAGAACTCCTCGTGACGTCCGGGATCTCATCCGGGACTCCGAACAACATTCGCTAACCACATACAAACTTCCTTTATAACCCTAGCGTCATCGAACTTTAAGTGTGTAGACCCTACGGGTTCGGGAGACATGTAGACATGACTGAGACGTTCTTCGGTCAATAACCAATAGCGGGATCCGAATACCCATGTTGGCTCCCACATGTTCCACGATGATCTCATCGGATGAACCACGATGTCAAGGACTCAATCGATCCCGTATACAATTCCCTTTGTCTAGCGGTATTGTACTTGCCCGAGATTCGATCGTCGGTATCCCGATACCTTGTTCAATCTCGTTACCGGCAAGTCTCTTTACTCGTTCCGTAACACATCATCCCGTGATCAACCCCTTGGTCACATTGTGCACATTATGATGATGTACTACCGAGTGGGCCCAGAGATACCTCTCCGTCACACGGAGTGACAAATCCAGCCTCGATTCGTACCAACCCAATAGACACTTTCGGAGATACCTGAGTGCACCTTTATAGTCACCCAGATTACGCTGTGACGCTTGGTACACCCAAAGCATTCCTACGGTATCCGGAGTTGCACAATCTCATGGTCTAAGGAAATGATACTTGACATTAGAAAAGCTTTAGCATACTAACTACGATCTTTGTGCTAGGCTTAGAATTGGGTCTTGTCCATCACATCATTCTCCTAATGATGTGATCCCATTATCAACGACATCCAATGTCCATGGTCAGGAAACCGTAACCATCTATTGATCAACGAGCTAGTCAACTAGAGGCTTACTAGGGACATGGTGTTGTCTATGTATCCACACATGTATTGCGGTTTCCGGTCAATACAATTATAGCATGAATAATAAACGATTATCATGAACAAGGAAATATAATAATAACTAATTTATTATTGCCTCTAGGGCATATTTCCAACAGAGGCGCCCCTCCCCGTCCCGCAGCACCCGAGGACGACGCCGGCGGCCTCTGCCCGTGCGGTACCTATGCATATATGCAAATCATTCTCATCTATGCATCTTTATGTAGTTATTTCCATCCTTATGTAGGAAGGGCTAAGGAAAATGGTCAAGTAGGTGGATTGGCACCTCATCTTATTGATGGAGGTGTTTCCATCCTTCAATACGCTGATGATACAATCATTTTTATGGAGCATGACTTGGCCAAGGCGAGAAATATGAAGCTTGTGTTATGCCTATTTGAACAATTGACCGGGTTAAAGATTAACTTCCATAAGAGCGAGCTGTTCTGATTTGGTAGGGCCAAAATTGAACAGGATGCTTATAGGCAATTGTTTGGGTGTGAGTTGGGAGAGTTGCCCCTCTCTTATTTGGGGATTCCAATCCACCATCGTAGGCTGACAAACATAGAATGGAAGTGCATCGAGGACCGATTTGAGAAGAAAATGAGTTGCTGGAAGGGTAAGCTCATGTCATACGGAGGCCGCTTAATCCTAATTAATTTGGTGCTCACAAGTATGCCAATGTTTCTCCTCTCGTTCTTTGAGGTCCCAGTTGGTGTTAGGAAGAGACTGGACTTCTATCGATCACGTTTCTTTTGGCAGGGTGATGAGCTTAAAAGAAAATATCGGCTTGCTAAATGGGATATCATCTGTAGACCGAAAGACCAAGGGGGTCTAGGTATTGAGAACCTAGAAGTTAAGAATAAATGCCTTCTTAGCAAATGGCTGTGGAAACTCTCATCGGAGAATGATGCTATGTGGGCTCAAATCCTTCGCAGCAAGTACCTATAGACAAAAACTTTGTCCCAGGTTTCAGTCAGGCCGACCGACTCGCCCTTCTGGAAAGGCTTGATGAAAGTTAAACAGGCTTTCTTTAATAGGACGAAATTTGTTCTTGGAAACGGCTCGAGTACACGTTTCTGGGAGGATACTTGGCTCGGCGAGACACCCTTGGCCATCCAATACCCATCTTTGTACCGCATTGTTCAACGACGTGAGGTGTTCGTCGCCTCGGTACTTCAATCTACCCCCCTTAACATTCAGTTCCGACGAACGCTAGCGGGCAATCGTTGGGAAGAATAGCTCCGTCTAGTTAGGAGACTGATGGAAATCCAGCTTTCACAACAACCCGATGAATTACGCTGGAAGGTGACTAGGTCTGGAGTATTCACGGTTAAATCAATGTATATTGATGTTATTAATTCGAACTCCATTCCTACGTCCAAGCATGTCTGGGATGTCAAAGTCCCTTTGAAAATAAAAGTGTTTATGTGGTTTGTGCATAAACAAGTTATTTTAACTAAGGACAACTTGATTAAGCGTAATTGGATAGGACCTACTAGGTGTAGTTTCTGCGATCGGGATGAGACTATCAAACACCTCTTTTTTGATTGCCCGTTGGCCAAGGTTCTTTGGCAGACGGTCCACATTGCTTTTAACATCAATCCACCGAACTCTGTTAATGCGTTATTTGGGAGATGGCTTAATGGGATTGAGCCTGACTTAGCGAAACATATTCGGGTTGGAGTTTGTGCTTTGCTGTGGACCATCTGGAATTGCAGAAATGATCTGGTTTTTAACAGAATATCATGTATACATTTTTTGCAGGTCTTATTCCGAACTACGGCACTGATCCGTTCGTGGTCGCTGCTCACCCAGACGGAGGCCAGGGAGCATATGGTTACTGGGTCTTTCCGCTGGGAGATGGTAGCTCGGGATATCTTCAACCGGTTTGGATGGCGGTCATGTAATAGGATAGGCATTTAGTATACCTATCTAGTTTTAGCCAGCCGGTTGTGGCGTTGTTTTTTGGCTAGTTGATGTTTCTAGCCCTCTTTGGCTCTGTGTGAGCTTTCTGTGCTTTTTATTACTTTTGGAGACCTTTCGAACCATGTTGGCACTACTTTATGCGGTTAATAAGATGGCCGTATGCATCTTTCTGATGCAGAGGCCGGGGAGTCCCTCCTTTTCGAAAAAAAAAAATATAGTTATTTCCAGAAGATCGTCGTGAGATTAAGCTAGAAAGGAAAACGGAGGTGCAGTACATATACACAGAGTTGAGTACTACAGTATTACTGTATTAGCTATTTAGTGTCAACTGGGCAAAGGGAAACCATGTTTTCGTACATATATTTTTGGCAAGTATCACTGTTCGATGCCAATGCAAGTCGAAATGTAAATTCGGATGGGATTTTCTTTTCAGTTTGATAAGAAACAGCCCAACGTTAGCTAGGGTCTCAATGCACTCTGTTTTGGATACAAACATGATAGTACTACAAATTTAGAGACAAAGTGTGGACGAGGAGAAGCCGAGCAAGACCTATAGTGGAAACTCGAGCTGTACCAAAACTCCATGGCCGAAAGCCAATGAGTCTCCTGCATAGAAAAGAAAAAGAGCGAACGGAGCACCTCCATTTGAATCGAGGCACTGGTTAACACGCTTCGTTTGCCCATCTATTTGTATGCGGGCCATACGCGGCGGTGCTAAGCTTTGGTTGTGTTCCTGACAATTAATATGAATAGCTCTTGCCGGGACTGGCTTTGCAAAATTTTGGCCATGGCCCATGGAGCCAGGGGCGGGCCCAAGAATTCAAGACCGTGTATTCAAAATTTGAAAACTTTTTTTGGAGGCCTACAACCTTCCTTTTGGTGCGTAAAACTGATTATAGCAACATATTGTAATAGTTCTAAACTATATAAAACCTTGTGCACGCACATAAAATGTCCGGATATATACGCGGGATTTTTGTTCCGAATTTTTCAACTTTTTGTAATGTGTATTTCGACAACGGGTGCATATGCACCTAGGAGCCAAAGGCAATTACCGCCACATGATATATTATATTCATAAAAAATGATCATAACTTGGTATTGTTGGACATATAGAAGTAAAAAATTATTCAACATATGATGGCAAAATCAAGATATATAAAGGATAGAAAATAGTAAACGATAAAAAAAAGCTTACAAATTACATGATAACTTTGCGATCCTTGATGCTCTGGAAATGAGTGATGATGTCCTCATCCTTAACTTGCAAGAAGAAATCCCTTTCGATAAATGTGACCAAGCAATCATTCAAGTATTTTTGCCCCATCTTGCTTCTTAGCTTGTTTTTTATATAGTTCATTGATGAAATTGTTCAAGTTTTAGAATACTACTCATTATACATATTGCTTACTGTAACAAATTCAGAATTTATAAACATTCTCCCATCACAAACTTAAATGAAAAATTGTACATTCTCATGTCTAAACAATTCATAATTGGCTGCAAACTAGTCTTTACTTAACCAATAATTAAATAAGAAAGTCAAGTGGTGAAAATACTTACTTAGGAGCCGAACTGTGCTCCTGCAATAGTGCAGCCTGCTGGACAGTGAGAAGAACCGTGCCTGTTGCTTACAAAATCAGAGTGACAGAACCTACAGAAGTAAAAAAAGGAGACATAACCTGTAAGATGAATTCAGTGGCACTTCAGGTTCAGAGATGAGACGATTCAGAAGTTGGCTGTTGCTTACAAAATCAGTGCTTGTGTATTTGAAACTGAATCAATGTGGTCAGTTGTGCTGTTGTCGATGAGAAAATTCAGAACTTACATAGAAGGGATGTAGGCAGGGAGAGGAAGCGAGGGGTTCGTCGCTGCGGACCGGCGACGCGCCGTGCGCACGCGCGCGAGGCGACGGCGGCAACAGCCCTGCCGGCCGCCCGACGATCGCCTAGCGCAGTGGTTGTGGCGGCAGACCGGCAGTCCCGTCAGTTCGTGTGCGATCTGCGAAGGCGGCTGTGGCGGAGCAGCGGAGGGGAGATGCCGGTTCGTGATCGATCAAGATTTTTTGGCGACGATGTATTCGTGCGATGCGTTTCTGGGCCAAGGTGTGGACTCGAGGAGAGGGTGGGCTACTGGGCCAGCCTATGTTTTGGGCTTATAAATGCTTAACAAGCACGTTCGCGTTCCAGTTTTGTTTTTTCTTATACTGACACTGTATATATACTATATATACCATATTTTTTGCAAAAAACAATGGATATTCAGCTGCATACCCTTGAATTGAGGTGGGCCCGCCCCTGCATGGAGCTCCCTCATGGTTGGTCCAGAAGTGTCTCCTGCCCCAGCTGTTTGACCTGCTGGTGATTGCTCAGCTTCCAGTGAACGCGAGGCACAACAGAGTTGATGGCTTCTCTAGGAGATTCTCACGATGGCTAGCTGTGTGCTTGCGATCTTCTAGCTCTCCATTTCCACTGCGTCGACCAAGTCCGTCGCACTTCCTTGTTTATCACGTCACACGAGCCCACCAAATATGTACCATCATGTCACAAAATTGCATAACGTATTACAGAAGAAACAAACATATTCTCTCTTTGGATGCTCCGCGTACATGTTTCGTATTTGTCAGTTTTTATCGGCTTGAGCTTAGGCATTGCGTCCTTTTCAAACCTTACAAGGTCGGGATTGCTATCCCAGGGCCGGAGGCAAATCTCGAGCACCCTCAGGAAAGATGAGCCTGGGAAATTGCCCTGTTCCCTCTGTCGTAAAACTGCGAGATTCGGTAGACTCCCGAGGGTTTGTATGCTCATGTTCGTAGACAGGATCTCTTTTCAGTTTGAAAACAGAGCGAACAGAGCACTTGCCCAGATTGGCTTTGTCTGAAAGAATCCTTGGTGCACGGCTGCTGTGTGTTCTGACCTGACCCGTGAGACACTGCCACTTGCGTCTCTGTTTTGCTCTGCTTCCTGTGTGTGAGGCACCCACACTACCAAAAGATATCCAGCATCTTCTTGAGGAGATCCTCATTGTCTACCTCTGTGCTTACCAACTTGTACCTCTCCATACTCCACCGCGTCATCAGTCAAGTCCGTTGCTCTTCCATGTTTATCATATTGTCACGCGAGTCCAATACCAATTGACCAGTTTAAACGGACATATTGTCTTTTTCAGAACTAAGGAGTTAAACTTTAATCTCAACCACTGGTTTGCGCCAAAAGTTATAATTTTTTAAGGGGAGTGTACTCAAGCATACTTTTAAAAAATGGTAGTAGCAAAATGCTGGATATTTGACCAATTCGCTTCAGAGTTCCGACAGTAACAAATCATCCTTACTTGTGATGATACAAGCTGTTATAGAAAATTGTTTTACCATCATAATTTTTCTTCTTATTATTTTTGTATAATTGGTTTTGACTTTTCTCGATCGGCCTGATCTCAAATTTGGCATAGAGCCCAGTATTCTGTAGGCGCGTACAACCCTAACCCCACTGCTAGATAAAAGAAAAAAAATGCTCGATCACATGTAGGGTCACCCGTAGCCTAACTTTACCTTTACCTTTGTGGTCTTTAAACTGAGCAAGCAAAGAATCTGATGATGACAGATGGATGGAGCTAAAGTCTAGAGTGTGCTGGGAGCAAAGAATTTTCACAGCTTTGTTGGCAGAAGAGCAAGTAAAGCAGCAAAGCAAACGCAAGGAATACTACTATGTATGCCTGCCTGGACAAGAGCTTGCTGTATCCATTCCATTCTGTGCCTGCAAGCAGCTTAGTTTTCGGGTCCACCTGATCGATCTATTTGGCTTCGTTTTAGCTAAACTTGTACTGGTTCAATCCAGCCGCGCCGCGCCACAATCAAGGTAATGTTACTGTGCCAATCGACTATATATGTATATGATCTGCAGATTGCTTCTGCAAATTTGTCTAGCTTTTGAAAGACTTTATAACGAGCTAGGGATCATCTTCAAGAACCAGAAGACCAGGAATGATTATAGAAATTGCTTATGTGTAGCATCTCAATAATGGTAAATATTCTTAACTGACATTTTAAACCTCTTTGATTTTCAGGTTCAAACATTTCAACAAGGATCTGGAATAAAACTAGCAAGGGTGTGAATCGTTGTCTTCAGGAATACGCAATTGTTAAATGCAATAAAACAAATCATGGAACACCATTTATATATCCTCAGTGGAAGCACACTGCACAGCCATGCCATGTTGGATGTCCGCACGAGCGTCTTCCAGATGCCTAGGGACAAAATCAAAAGCGAATTAGTGGATCGAAAAAGGAAGCGCACTTGCATATATAACAATTCTATGGCCGCCGGTGCTATCCTCTGTCGTAAGTAACTTCCAAATGACATATATTGACGTTTGTTATTCCATCTTTGTTGGGTCAACCGATCATGTATGGAAAGGATTTCAACTTACCGTTTGTTTACTGAATCTAGTACTTATCCTTTATCTTGATGTTCAATAGTACGTATTTGGTAAACGTTTGTACCTGGCGCACCAGGCGAACTTTGGACAGGACGCGTGCGGGACGTTCGATCGGAGGGAATCGTATGGCAGGAGCGCGTGCTGGCCTCACCTTTTCTCCGGCCCCAACACTTCCGACGACCCGACTTCATCGAGTTCATGGAAGGGTCTAACGGGACTTTGGAGACTCCCGAGGAAGAGGAGGACGACAAGGACGATGACCAGCCGACGGTCAGCGGCAAGTGTGTTCACCTAGACGATGAACGGAGGGGACGTCAAAGAAGAAGAAGAATCATTAGGTGCCCGGTACTATAGCAAGCCTTAGTTTGAGGGTCCGATTTATGGAACCCTAGTTTGGACATTGCTATTTTGGTTTTAGTATGACATGGTTGATATTTATATATCGATGCATGCATGCAATGGTTTCTATGTTTATATGTGTAGCTAGAACTTTTGACAAAAAGCTGCGAGTAGAAGTTGTGGGGCCCTCTGGAGGATCGAGGAGTGGGACCTGATACTAGCATTACCAAATTACGGACCGATCTAAATAAACAAATATCATCTTTATTTGTTACCACTGTTAACGAATGAAGTTACAAAAGCACGAACCTATGCTTACAAGTTTGTTCCTTTATACGTGTATTTGATAATATTCTATCTGCACTATAAAATACACAAAGTCATTAATTTCCATCTCTTCGAAAAGGTGCTACAGGTAAAACAAATCACTTCATTAGCAATAAAGTGCGTCATATGAATATGTTTGATCGGTTGGAGTAGAGAGGGCTTGACTTCAAGCTTTGGTCGCAATTGTACAACCTTTTTGATCAGTTGGCAATGCTGGCTGTCAGCCTACCAGCGATCTCGAGCAATGCAACTGAACCTGTGTAATATTTACCTGAAGCTTCCAAAAGACCCTAGTTGGCTTGTCTGAAATAATCCATTGAGTCAGGAGAGTGGATTTTTGGAACTCGGTGTATTGGAGGACCTTAATTTAAATACTTTGAAAATCACATTAAAGGTTTCAAAAAATTCTGAAAAAAAGTATACGTGATCATATGGATGTATATCACACATGTGTAAAGTTTGGTGATGAAATAAGTAAATATGCGACCTATACAAAAATGACAAAATGATGATTTCCAAATAGTGAAAAATGCATATGCACTGTTCGTCTTTCCAAAAGCACGGTTTTGTCATTTTTGTGTAACTCACATGGTTACTTATTTCAGCATCAAAATTTACACACGTGTAATATACATTCATATAAACATGTTGATTTGTTTTCAGAATTTTTTGAAACTTTAAAATAGCATTTTGGTTGAGTTCAAAAAATAGGGCTCTAATGCACCCGGGTTCTGAAGTGACTTTTTGATTGAGTCAGACCCTTGTTGCACGGCTGCCACTTGCGTCTCTGCCTTGCTCTGCTTCCGGCACGCATACTACCTAGTTCGGCCATCAAAGAAGGAGGGCAAAGAAAGGTGCAGGCTACTTTGTCTTCTGAAGGACGAGATCCTCATGGTATACCTCTGTGCTTACCATATTCCACCGCGTCAACAAAGTCAAGCCCGTTGCTCTTCTGTGTTTATCATGCCACGCAAGTCCACCAAATCTGTACCATCATGGTACAAAATCGCATGCCCTATTACAAGATGCATTCTCGCAAGCACTTTATCAATTTTCTCGCTACATGTCCAGATGATGGCGCGGTACAAAAAGTAACAGCCAAAGATACAAATTGGGGTACCATGTCAATACCTGAAATATCATCCGGATACAAATGGATGGATGGAGTACTCAAGTTTAGAGGATAGCTGAGCAAGCACACAGATCTTATATTTACTAATTGGAGGCATCATTCGAGACTCCATGTTAATCCACATCATCAAGATTAATTCAGCCATTAGATTAGAAATTTTGGGGTCAAGATCTATTACAAGACCTGTCTTTAGAAAAACACCACGTACGTAAATAATTGAACCCACACGTATAAAAAGGAGATGCCCAACACGTACAAAAGGAGAGTTATTGCCTTACTATAAAAAATAAATCACGTAGAAAGAAGAGTCCTCACGATATAAAAAAGAGGCCAATGTCATCAACGTTTCCAATAACTCCTGTGCCTTCACCCTTTATAAAAAGAGAAAAAAGGGTACGTACAATATGTGGCTTCTCATCACACAAAAAGGCAAGCATGCACCCTATTTCCTCTTATACAAGAACCACGTGTGTATCCTAAAAAGACAAAAAAAAACTACAAAAGGAGTCCAGAAGCCTCACGATAAGAAGGCGGCCTGTGTCAAAAAAAAGATGTGCATGGTTGAAAAATAATTTTCGATACTATTAAAATAAAATGAACCATAAATAGGTACATAAATCTGTCCAACATATAATCATTGCCAAGGTTATTTATTTAATATATGAAATCCTCTAATTGTGACACAAGAATAAAAATATGTTTAAACTGTTACGCGGCCAAAAATATTATATGAACTTGCCCAACACGTACAAAAGGAGAGTTATTGCCTTACTATAAAAAATAAATCACGTAGGAAGAAGAGTCCTCACGATATAAAAAAGAGGCCAATGTCACCAACGTTTCCAATAACTCCTGTGCCTTCACCCTTTATAAAAAGAGAAAAAAGGGTACGTACAATATGTGGCTTCTCATCACACAAAAAGGCAAGCACGCACCCCTATTTCCTCTTATACAAGAACCACGTCTGTATCCTAAAAAGACAAAAAAAAACTACAAAATTCGTCCAGAAGCCTCACGATAAGAAGGCGGCCTGTGTCAAAAAAAAGATGCGCATGGTTGAAAAATAATTTTTGATACTATTAAAATAAAATGAACCAGAAATAGGTACATAAATCTCTCCAACATATAATCATTGCCAAGGTTATTTATTTAATATATGAAATCCTCTAATTGTGACACAAGAATAAAAATATGTTTAAACTGTTACGCGGTCAAAAATATTATATGAACTTAAAACCGCTAGGAAATATAGTCGAACGAATATCATTGTTTTTTGTGGTGGTTCAAATATTATTATTTTTTGTGCTACAGGTGGGGAAAATAGATCGTCGATTATTTTAAATTGGTGCACCAACAACTCCATTAAATTTTACTTTTTAGTGGTAAACAATTTTTAAGTCATAGACATACGCTACCATTAGATTTGATGTTAGATTGATACATTCTCAGTTACCAAGCTGAAAGAGGATTCCACATCCAAATTAGCATGAGAAGAAAAATCATGTACGCATTGACTTGATGTAAGGAAAAAGAAATGCACAAATAGGGAATCCTCAATCCTCACGCTAAAAAAGCATATTCATGTTCAAAAAGAAATTTGAATCACACATACAGAAATCCCCCCGCCCCCCCACAGCTATCACTGCTGAAAAGGTCATTAATGCAATAATGAAAATTCATGTACAAAAATATGCATAAATTTCCATGCATTGAAACAATGTAAACAAAGTTGTACATAGATGAAGTATTCTCCATGAAGTAGAATATATCACTATATCTTTATTTCGGCCTAATACATATTAAATAGAGAAATATCTACACACATTCTTTAGCGAGTGAGGGGGTCTCGAAAGTGTAATTCTAACATATGTCAAGCTCAAATGCCCCTACATTGAAAAGAAAATTTCAAGAATATAGCAAAAAAAATAAAATTATCCCGAATTGTTTTTTCAGCAAACATTTCTTTATTTCTTACCTACCTGCAATTTTTTCCATTATATAAGAGATTTTAAGTGTGTCTACATACACTACTGGATGTGTTACTAATATTCAAATATGTACTTATATAGATTTCCCAATATTCAGCTTTTTGCGAAATAGTTCCAAACTTAGTTGTGAAAACTAATTCATATTCTTAATATCTACATGTTTCTCAAAACAGCTAGCCCGTGCGGAGGCACGGGTTGACGACTAGTACACATAACCAGCTTAGAGGAGATGCAGACATGTATGGCACACATGGATGAATCAAAGCAACAGATTACAAGGAGAGAGCCCGAGCAAGAAGGACATGACCAACACATCCAGAACAGATCAGCTAATCAGCTTCAAGCTGATGTTCCTGTGATTTGGATGCTCCGCGTACTGGTTCTGTAACTGTATCTTCATCTTATTGATGCCTTTACCATCCATCCGAATTTCCTTGAGATTCATGAGAAATTGTAGCCCCTTCATGGCTTCATCTCCACATATTCATCGGTTTGTAGCAACTCGAGCATAGGCATTGTGTCCTTTTCAAACCTCAAAAAGCTGCGATTGGACGGGACCCAAAGCTCAAGCACCACGAGGCTCGGGAAAGATGAACCTAGGAAATGCAGCTCATTCATTTCTGAATTACCAAGTTCCCCAGTCGTAAAACTTGGAGATTTGGTAGATGCCCGAGGGGTAGTTAAGATTGGGATCCTCACCGCTGTTACGGCCGGTCACTGTCGTGTTTAGCCTGACCCGACGTGTCATCGCTAAGTGTGGGACGTTTTGGGCTTTGGACATCCCTTTCCGTCGGATATTGATCGGAGGGGAGATGAGAAGGATCAGGTTACAGGTGAGGCGAGTTACCACCGAGTATCTCCCAGCCCAGGCCGCCGGCGGATTCATCCTCGTCGCCGACGGGGAGAACGGTTCTGGACTGTCCCGTAGTACCGGAGGTAAGCCGAACCCCACGCCTCTCTCCCCTTCTCCAACTCCGGCGCCGTAGTACGCGGGAACCCTAGGAGATTGTTTTCCGACATTGTGGAGTCATAGCAATCAAATGCACCCTTCCATTCATTCCCGAGACAATCTGATCCAATGCGCACTGTTCTGAGAGCGGATTTGGTTTTGATTTATTGTCTTGGTAGATCGGGAGCCGGGCTTTCCAACATAAAAATTTATTTAGATCGGGAGTTTTGTTCCATGGAAGCCAACATCTGCAGAAACGGTGTTTTCTCCTGGCGAAAATATATAATGAAACATCTGCACCCCGGCCCGCTTATCTGGTACGTCCAGCATATCTCGGGATATGTGTCAGCCGGTCCGGTAAGATCGTCAGGCCACAGTTATATCGATCGGGTTAGTAGTACGGTCGACCGTGATCTCCCTACTGCATAGCGTAGGGTACTATTCAGCTAGAGTCACTACGGACACTACAGAAGGCGGCCCGTGACTCTGGTCCAGCTGCGTTCTCCCTCTTACCTTTAGGAGCAGGATAGGCGGCGGGGGAGAGGGGATTCATCTGAGGCAGAGCATGGAGAGAACCCAAATCTGAGCGGGGAGGCAAGAGTTTCTGGTACAAGAGGAGGCGCCGGGACGGGCGGGCCGCCGGGGGAAGCCAGAGCCGGGCCGCCGGGGAACTCCTGCGCCGGGCACAGGCGCCCCTGTCATCTCGCGGTGAGGGAATGAGAAGCGGATGAATCATGCAGATTCTGCTGGTACTGATGGTGCAATAGAAGGTCAAAGTCCAGCAGAAAATTCTACAAACACGACATCCCATGCTACACGAATTGCAAAAAAGACAAACAGAAACAAATAGTTGCCACCAAACAAGCAGAGACAACCCTAGTTCTTGCAACACCTACCACAGTATTACCAGCTGCACGACGTACTCGTGCGTCACACTACAAAAAAAAGACACATCCATGACATTTTGGGCCGAACGAATTTTTTTTCTGTCATACATATGACACTTATATAACGATAATTGTGACAAAACCCGGTATCATCATAGATGTGGTGGGCTCGTACTTCTATGACAAAAAATCATGATAGAAAATGGGCTTCTCATCCTGGGCGGTCCGGATACGCAGCTGCATAACATTATTTGGGTAGTCCATGACGGAAAAAACCGTGGTAGAAGCGAGGGCGAGGAAAATTTCGGGGAGTTCCCGGTTACGGTGGGAGGTCGGGGGCCGAGCGATGCACGTTTCTTTCGTACATGTACGCGCGTGTGTGCGAGGCGTTGGCTCTAACTGAACCCGAGCGAGGCGTTGGGCTCTAACCGGGACCTTGTACGGATCTATCACAGGTAAATATTCAATTTAAGATATGCGCTTCGGTATTTTGGACTTCAGGATGTATTTTGGCATTGGGCGCATATCAGGAGGGTGATTATTCACGGTTCTCTTTGGCATGCAGGCCAGATCAGGAACGGGGTTGGGGCAGCAATATCTTGCAGGTTGCAAAATATAAGCCGTCAGTATGCAGGTAAGATGGCATGCAGTGACCAGGAAAATATTACATACCGCGCATTGACACACCAAATTGTGCAAGCTTCTGTACTTGTTTGTGTTAACTCTACTTCTGCCACGCCGAATGCCGAATCCGTGCTCCCACGAATATAAATTGTAAAAATCATAAGCTTCTTGGCATGAATCAAAGTTAGTTCCAACTACTGGCTCGAAGATTTCAGCGCCTTTACGACCATTCATTTCAAGCAGACGTCGCCGATGGCTGTCTTTGTGGACGGAGGTGTCCTCGTGTCAGGCCCATCAGCCCCAATATTCCTGAACATAATGTCAGCAATTTGATATCATTATGACACAAGCATACCAATTTATTAGAAAGTAATCATCAATGTTATCATACATTTGTTTTTTATAGACCGCGTTTTTCTTGTAAGACTAACAACTTATGTATCCAGGCACGTGCCAGCAAGATATCTGAATAATAACCCTAACGCAACCATGAACATGCCGCATCAGGGCACTAACATTGAATTGAATTACTGATTTTTCTATATCTGTACTGAATATGAGAGGAAACAAGGCTATCGAAAAACTTGATGAACTCTTTGTATTTTCTCAATCATGGGTCATACGATCCATTCAGTTGTGCACTAATGATGTATCTTGGTAGACAGAAGTTTACCTTTTCTTCCATCCAGGCACAACTATAGCGTGCCCAGAATCACCAGTAGGTACATCTGAATTAAGATCGGTGTTAGAATAAATCCGAGGTACGTAGTCGATTCACCGAGGAACAAGCAATCACAGACAATGACGACACCGAGATTTGTTAACGAGGTTCGGCGAACTCGCCTACTCCCCGGGGCAATGACTACGGGCGCTCCTCCCCGAGATACCGCAACACCGGTCACCCGGGCGCCGGCACAAGACGCCGGCACCCCCTTGCGAACCTGTCGCTATTTAGTCGTCATGGGTTACAACGTGGGGTGCCTCCTCATATATAAGAGGCCAAGGGTACAACGTGTCCGACTCCGACACTACAAGTATCCTACCCACACTACAACACCAAGTCCAAGCGTAACCCAACTAGTACAAAATATTCGACACAAACACAACAAACTCCACCTTGGCGAATATTCTCCACCACCTTGAATTTGTCCATGCGTCAAACTTCCATGTACTCCGGACTTGTGTTGTCTTCTTAGTAGCTTATCGAGAGCTACTCGACGAGTCTGCCCAGACCACGCCGCCTGTGAGACCCGCTGCTACTCTCGCAACTCCAGTCTCCGTGACTCCACCTGCAATAGTGCTCCCTTGCAACTTGTAAAGATGCGAAGCCGTCCTCTCTCCAATCATCACGGTCACCTCATCTTCCATGATTCTCATGGTCTTCCTATCCCGATCACAACGGAATACCATACCATCATCATGAAGAACACCAAGCGAAATTAGATTCCTCCTTAGCCCTGGCACATGCCTGACTCCCCGAAGCATCCGCTCAACTCCGTCAAACATCTTGATTTTGATATCACCTACTCCAGCAACACGATAACCTGTGTCATCGCCCACATAGGCTAAACCAAACTCACAGACTTGTACGAAGAGAACCACTTCCTGTTGGGTGTCGCATGAAAAGAGCAAGCTGAGTCCAACATCCACGCTTCACTTTTGTTTGACCGCATGTCTGATACTATGAGAACATCACTACTGCTGTCTGAGTCATCACCATGAGTTGCCTTATTAGCACTTGCCCCACCATTGAGTTCTGGACAGTCCTTTCTCATATGTCCCCACTGCTTACACTTGTGACACTGTATATTCTTTTTCTTTTTCTTGTTCTTCCCAGCCTCATATCCCTTCCGCCACTGCTCACCCTTGACTAGCAAACCTTCACCATGAGAGACTTCCACCGCGTTCTTCTTTCTCATATCATAAGATAGCAATGCCGCGTAATATCCTCATTCTTGACGGTCTCCTTGCCGTGGCCAAAGTAGTAATCAGATGGTCATAGGATGATGGCAATGAACAAAGAAGCAGAATTGCCCTATCCTCGTTGTCAACCGTCGCACCCAAGCGTGCTAGATCCGTCACGACTTGATTAAAGGCGTTCATATACTCCACAAGGTCCGACCCCTCCTGCATCCTCATCCCATACAACTTTTGCTTCAGATACACCTTGGTCGTCGCAGTCTTGGACATAAACTGACTTTCCAGCTTCTCCCGCATCTTCTTGGCGAATTCTCATCCATCACATGATAAATAACCTGGTCCGACAGACACAACCGTATAGTCCCGGCTGCTTTCTCCGCCTCCATCTTAGCTGGCTTGGCTTCCGCCTCCATCTTAGCTGGCTTGGCTTCCTGCAACAACGCCTTCAAGCATCCCTGTTGTGCCAACAAATCTTTCACCCTTCTCTGCCATAACCCAAAGCTTCCAGTTCCGTTGAACTTCTCCACCTCAAACCTGGTACCCGATGGCGCCATGGTTCTTTGTATGACTGACCCTGCAAAAAATTATCTTAGCTCAACTCTTGGATGCTAGCGATTGTTTCGCCTCTGCCCTTGCTTCCGATGGATGCGTATCTATCAATGAATTTACTTCTTGCCGATCTGATCTGTTGCCTCGCCGTACCAGCTGCCCTCCACAAGCTTTTATAGCCTACAGCCCTACACGACTCCAAGCTGGAGACGGCTTCTCCCGGGACTCGGTCCCGTTTTTTTTCTCATAACAAATCTCACGTAGCTGCTGTATGCGTCCCGTTCCTGCCTTCCATCTGAGTCCGACGTGACCACGTGTGCGCGTATACCCGAGCAACCGAACAGATTCCAGCGCTTGGACCCAAGTGCCTCCTGCCGGCCTACCGCTCGATAGGGCCCTTGGCCAGCCGCGTGGTTCCCCTGGCTGCTTCCGTGCGTCGCCTAGCGCCAGGCCCGCGCCACAGCCCTGATGCCTGCCCGCGCCCGCTTTAGTCGGATCCTCCTGCTGCAGCGAACGTATTACGCCGATTCCAATTGCTTCGATCTTCCACGAATCGATCCGTAGCCTCATCGAACCTTGCTCATGATACCACTTGTTAGAATAAATCCGAGGTACGTAGTCGATTCACCGAGGAACAAGCAATCACAGAAATGACGACATCGAGATTTGTTACAGGTTCGCGATTATGACTAGAGATACCGCATTACCCGCGCCACAAGCTCGCACCCCTTGCGAACTGTGCTATCTAGTCTGGGTTACAACGGATATATAAGAGGCCAAGGGTACAACGTGTCCGACTCCGACACTACAAGTATCCTACCCACACTACAACACCAAGTCCAAGCGTAACCCAACTAGTATATTCTCGGAGCCGTAGGCACATATTCTTGGAGTATGTCATCTCGAACAATCGAGAACAATTATAAGAGAACATGCACCAGCTCGAAACTGTGATTCTTGGATCCGACGCACTGAAATTGTATATACTTACTTGGAGTATGTCATCTCGTCTAGGGCATGAGCAGTAGCCTGTATGCTTGGCTGCAAGGTAGATCCCCCCCCTTTCATCGATCTGCCGGTCGAAGAACGCATCGCCGGTGGCGGAGTTGGATCTGTGGTCCGGCACAGAATAAATAAGGAAAGGGGGATCAGGATCTCATTGGGGAAACTTGAAAACGAAAAAGCCGCATCCCTGACGAGCGTTTCAACTAGTTTGATACGTACCTAACCCCATCCGCCAGAGAGGTCCCCGTGGCGGAGAGCGCCGTCGCCATTGAATCGCCTCATTGCACAAAGTCCATTAGAGCGCAAGTCAACAGAGCAAGCAGGGATCTGTGTGGGGAGAGAGGTTAGTAGTATTCACGGGTCCGCGTCGTATGCAAGGCGGGCAGATAGAAGACAAGAAAGTGCTGGCCTACCGCTGGAGCTGTTACCCTACGACTACAGGGACTGTGGCATACATCTGTCACGGTAATGCATGCACTAAAACACCATCCCACGACGAGCATCTCGAGGAAAAGCGCACCACTTGGACCGCTACGATAGCGCGGCCTTGGTGCAGGTGTTCAAAAAATCTGCGTCCCTTCTCCTGGAGGGGGATGGGGAACTCTGCAGCTTCACCATCTGTCTGATGTGAGTGCACACTTTTACTGTTCATTTCTGTTTTCAGATTCAGAAATAATTATTACTTGTTATTACTGGCGTGCAGGATATCCTCGGCTAGTACTATGGCAATTGGGCTTCGAGGATGAGCATGCCGCCGAGAAGGTGGAGACGGCTCTGGATATGATGCAACCGGAACCTGGTCTTCACCAGCGGCACGATGTTCTGCCCCCACAAACCGAGCACAAGACCGAGAAGATTTAGTCAGAAATGCCGAGAGTGTGTTGTGCTATCTCAGTCACACCACCCCAGGGACAGGTTCAGGCTCATCAGATAGAATGCGCGCATCTATAGCAAAGCACGTTCTTTGATCTCATTCCAGGATCGTGGGGCGGGTGTGCCAAGTGGTGCACCGTTTCAGCAGTAGCTCTCCTGTCGTCAGGTCTCCATTTTTCATGTTTGCATGCCTGGACCCGCCACTGTCACCTGATTTCTGTGGCTTTACAAACCTAAGGAAGCTCAAGCTCGATGCCGCGTGAAGAGATAGATATCCGGAGACTGCTGCTCGACTAAACTGCAGTTGGTACGGAAGGCCTCCATATCCAACTTCTTGTTGACACCAAGGTGATTCTCTTAAGCTCGCTGCTGGAGCCTCAGGCACCTGCCCGCCGTTGCCAAGCAATGCCCCGAGGTGGACTGCGAGATGGAATTGTGACAGCCTAGAGTGGGACGAGGGTGACGGCGAATCACCACCCTTCGCTCTACAAGCCGACCCACTCGAGGTACTACAAGAAAGCCCAACTGCCGAGAGGCACAGTACTCAGGTGAGATATATATGGCTCCATCCCTCCATTTATTAATAATTAACTCAGTGGACTAGTCAGCTTAGTTTCCTCCTCCTCCTAGTACTAGTTTGCTTTCAGTAATTTACATAGTTATAATTAATCATCTCATTGCTAATTTATCATGCTGCATTGTAGGTAATCCATCCCTTCAGTGACGTGATCTTCAGCTTTTGCTTGGTCGTTATGCATGTCGACCTACAAAAGTTGAAGATTTCTCTGATGCACGGTTGTGTGTATTTTGTGTGCTCTGCATCTGCATTGCCATGGTGTGGCTCTGCTCCTGCATCGATCTACATTTTCGACGTGATGGGGTGTCTTCCATTTTGGTTTGGTTTGTTTTGGTTCGGTCAGCTTTGCCGGATCGACCCATATCTGCAGGCATCGAAGCAAGTATTTATCATCTGGTTGGAGAGATGATGGTACATGCTCTGAGCAAGAGAGAAATAAATGAGATTGGCATCCAGCTTCTGCAGCATTTGCCCCTAGCATGCTCGTGTTATGTATGCTCTCTCTGTGGTGTGCTGTGTGATTTGTCGGCAATCGACTGATTGTTGTTATAATTTTTTGTATTTTGACTTCCATATACGTAATGGTGATGAAGATTGTACATTTTTTGCGACAATTGTGCAGTGCTATTAATGCTTGCCTTTTAAAGTTTGCTTTGCTTCATACTCCCTCCGTCCCACAATGCAAGGCGTTTTTGCAAGCAATTTAAGTGGCAACCGGGCAAAAACATGTTACATTGCGGGACGGAGCGCAACAACGTCTTGCATTGTGGGACGGAGGGAGTACATACTATGCTATTTAAGTGGCAGCTGGGCAAAGCGAAACCATGCCTTTTCGTATTTGATATTTTTTGCCAGTATGACTGTTCGATGCTAATGCAATTCCAAATGTGAATTTGGATGGCACTTTTTTTCAGTTTGAAAAGAAACAGCCCAATGCAATGTTAGCTAGGGTCCATTCATTGTTTTGGATACAAATATGATGCAATTTTAGAGACAAAGTCTGGACAAGGAGAGGCAGAGCACGACCTACAGTGAAAACTCTGACCTGTACCAAAACTCCATGACAGAAAGCCAATGAATCCCCCTGCAAAAGAAGAAGAAAAAGTCCGAACCAATCAATTGAGTCAGGCCGTGGAGCTCCCGGCCCTCATGGCTGCTTCACTTCTCCCCAGCTGGTACATGGCTGCTGCTTGCTCTGCTCCCTGTGACCGTGAGGCGCAACACTTAGTTCATCAATAAAAGGAAAAAAAAACACTGAAAATAGCAGGTGCACCATGGCTTATATGTCTTCTCTGCGGCCTCTCGACGAGATCCTCACATTCTCTACTTGTATGCTTTCTATGATCTGACTATATTTTCCTCTGCGCCAACCAAGTTCGTTGCTCTTCCGTTTTTATCATGTCATGAGAATCCACGAAATCTATATCTTCATGGTAAAAAATAACATAACCTATTACAAACAGACATACCCTCTTTCTCTCATGAAAGAGAAGCACTTTATCGATTCCGTGCAACATATACAGATGATGACGCGATACAAGAGGTAACAGCCAAAGATTTGTCAGCTATCGACTGATTGTTGTATTGATTTGTTATACTCTGACTTCCATACAAGTATTGGTGATGAAGACTGTGTGTTCTTTTTTCTTTGCAACACCTGTACATTGTTACAAATTCGCTGGAAAAGGCTTCTTATCTGGCAAGCCTGTGTGGCTTTATGCTTATGCTTTGCTTTGTTCTGCGTTGGATAATTCATACTACATTTTTTGCTATTCAGTTGTTTATTTTATCCAACAGCATTATTTCCTTTCTTCTTTGAAAAGATATTTTCATTTTTACTGGCTAGCTGAGCTTCGGAGCTCGTAATAATCATGTAATGTAAATTTGTATATCTGGACCGTACAGAGCATGATATATTAGCCGGCTCTGTAATAACTAGAAGGGTTAGGCGCGCTTAGCTGCGCCATTGATGTTATTGAATTTTTATAATTTATTACTTCATCTATTTCAAAATAGAAGGTGTATTTTTTTAAAGTCAAACCTCTTTAAGTTTGACCACATTTGTGTAGAAATATATCAATATCCATAATATCAAATCTGGTTTTTAGATTCATCATGAAATGCATTTTAATATTTTATTTATCTAATACTGTGGTTGTTGATATTTTTGGCCAAAGTTAAGGACTTTTCAATAAACTAATACACCTTATATTTTGGTACGAAGTGAGTATATGGTTTGGTTAGTGGGGAAGATGATGGATTGTGTTTTCTTTTTTATTCATATAACATGGTGTTTTGGTGCGTCTTTCGTGGTGTGATTTTTTGTTGTCTGCTAATGTAATCATACTTATGTGGGCAAATTTTCTGCGGTGGTGGCTGCATGTACTATATTGATGTCAAAGTGTCGTTGTTGAGGTTTCTTTTTTCTAGGTGATGAGAAGGTGTGCAGGGTTGATATGTTTTTGTAGGCCGCCTGATTCCAATAGATTTGAAAAATTATTGACCCAGTCAAAATCATGAACCAAATTCAATTGAATTTTGCAATGCAATGAGAGATCTCCAAAATTAGAGAGCATAGTGAATTATAAGAATTGAGTGAGAGATTGTTGACACGGTCAAAATCGGTGACCCAATTCCAATATTGTGACCTCAATTGAATGAGAGACCTTTATTTCTAGGGAGCTTAGTGTTATAGAGGATTGTATTAAGTTTTTCAAACAAGATTATCTAGAGGCATGCATACGTACATATCATTCTCATCTATGCATCTTTATTTAGTTATTTCCATAAGATTATCGCAAGATTAAATTAGCAAGGAAAACAGAGCTAAAATAGAGTCGAGTAGTACTGTCTATTTAAGTGGCAACTGGGCTAAGCGAAACCATGCCTTTTTGTATTTTGTTTGTATCACTGTTGGATGGTAATGCAAAGTTGAAATGTAAATTCCGATGAGATTTTTTCCCCTTCAATCTGAAAAGAAACAGCCCAATGTTAGCTAGAATCTCAATTCACTCTGCTTTTTGGATACAAACATGATACTACAAATTTAGGGACAACATCTGGACAAGGGGAAGCAGAGCAAGACCTATAGGGGAAACTCAGAGTTGTACCAAAATTCCATGAGCGAAAGCCAACGGGTCCCGTGCATAGATAGAAAAGAAAAGGACCGAACGGAGGACCTCCGTTTGTATCGAGGCACCGGTTGACACACTCCGTTTGCCCATTTGTTTGTATGTATGCGATACGCGGTGCAAAGCTTTGGTTTTGTTCTTGACAATATGACACTAGTGCAAAACCGGGATGTATCACCGGTTTGTAAGGGCCTTTAGTGTCGGTACTGTAACCGGCACTAAAGAGTGGGGACTAAAGGTCCTCCTTTAGTACCGGTTAGGCACGAACCGGCACTAAAGTGCACCCACGTGGCATGAGCCAGCGCCGGGGGCGGGGGAGCCCTTCAGTACCGGTTAGTAACACCAATCGGTACTAAAATATTTGAGGGGGTTTTGTTTTTATTTTTTATTTTTCCTTTAAGTTTGTTTTTTCCATTTAATATATTTTTGTTTGCTGGTATTTTACGATACTACATATTGTACACGTTATGCATATATATAGAATTTCTCGTAGAATGTCTCACAACCACCATTACAATTCACACATACACATGCATGTATGTATTTATACAATTAAGTATATATACAATTTCTCCTACATGTTGCCTTGGTGCCTTCGGAGCATGATGACAAGTGGTTCCTGGGGCGGTAGAGGGTAGTAGTATTCTCCTTTGGGATCTATGACCTGGTCGAGTAAAAATCCCGCTATTTCCTCTTCAAGTGCTCGTATGCGCTCCGTTGCTAGGAACTTCTCCCGCACGTCATGGAACTGTTAAGAAGGAGATCAATATGCATGCATGTGTATTAATTGTGTGACTAGATATCGATTATCATGTAAAAATTGTGAATAGTATTCTGTGAAACGTACCCATTGTTGTCTATCAGATCTGCTTCTTTCGGACGCCATCATGTAAATGTTCTCGCAAATGTCGAATGCACACACATCAGTCCCCGGCGCTTGCTTCAGGGCCTTTATGAGAATTGAATTTAATCAGGTAATAATTAATCAAGCATGATAATTAATTAATGGTATTGAAACAAGAATTAAAGAGATGGTAGCTAGCTAGCTAGTACTACTTAATTACTTACCTTCGGTCGCCACCAATACAGTTTTTTTCCAGCTGCCAGGAGTCACCTTGATGAACTTTGCCCAAGCCCTGCCCGCCAGCAAAGAAAATGAATAAAGGGGTTATTAAATAGTTGATATCAGGAAATGGCGAACTAATTAAATAGGCCGAAATATAGTTAATAATGATTGAAATTACCTGTCGACTATCCCCTTCACGATGGCGAAGTCACTTTCTTCCTTAAGTAGTGAGTCCAGTACTTCAACTATTCCTTTATCAACTTTAATCACTATCAAGATATAGTGATAACTGCATGCGCACACATTTGCATGTCTTAATTATGCGGGCATGTGCACAACACTAATCAACTACCCTAAACCCTATACACTTAATTGTTAACATCTAGTTAGCTAGTAAGCAAAAACAGAATTTGTAGTACAAGACAGTGTGACTCACAGGAAGTTGTAAGGAATTAGTATATCTTCATTGGTATTGAGGTGCTTGAAGAACTCTAGCATGCTTTCCTCTAAACTTGCTCGACAACTTGGAATTTTCCATATGTGTTCATTAACGGTATTTGGGTCAATGAACCCAATGCCATAGCGTCCAGATTTTTCATTTCATACATCTTCATCCTGCATAATACCACAGAAAAGAATATATTGAGGATAATTACAGGTAATGATTGATCAAAATGATCACTACAGCTAGCTTGAGACTTAAATTACAGAAAGAAATCACTTACAGACAATAGCAACTGACGATAGATTTGTCGAGTGCGTCTTGATTGAATAATTGAAACAGTTCTGTATACTCAACGGCCAGAGCTTTTTCATGGAAGTAATGCTCCTCCTTGACACTCATCATGAAGGACTCTCGATTGGAAATCTTGGTAATGTTCATGTACCATTGATGCAATTCATACATTCTCGTTGGTAGCTAATAAAGACCGGATACTACAGAAGAATCTAGGCCACTCACGGTTCCTGGGGCGCGGGCGGTGGACACCCAAAGAGAAGGAACCATCATAGGATCATATCTCCGGTCATCTGCCCAAAGAACCTGCCAGGTATTGGAGAACCTGACGTCCATAGCAGCCATGTAGCGATGGACGTGCTAGTCCTCCTCCGTGACACGACGACGCACCACCTCCGGCGGGGCCGGCTCCCTCTGCACCGAATGTGGCCCATGCGAACGCCACCAAAGGAGATCAGGGTCGTCGACGGGACCCGAGGCCGGGTTCCTTACCAAGCGGCGCGCCCCTGCAGGTAGCACCTCCCAGTGCCAGCCCGTCAGAGCCCAGTCCCAGACATGGGTCAGTCGGACGTCATCGCGAACGGGTCGACCACGAGGATGCGGCCAGGGCATCATCGAGAACAAATACTATATGTTCGGAAAAAGTAACATTTTTAAATGATTGGATTGTGACTTATATGCAAATTCTAAATTTCTATAACTAAAATTATAAGAAACTAAAAACTAACATTTCTATAACATTTCTAACATTTCTATAACAATTTGAAATTAATCTAATTCATCTAGCCAAAACTAACATTTCTAAAATTTCTAACATTTCTATATACTATTTGACATTAATCTAATCTAATTAATTAATTCATCTAAAACATTTATATAAAAAACAAAAAAACAGAAAAAACTAAAAACAGAATCGTGTGTGTGTGTGTGTGCGTGCGCGTGTGTGTATGTGTGTGTGTGTGTGTGTGTGTGCGTCTGCACTGCAGGTGCACCTCTGGCGTCGGCAGCAAGCAACTTGATTGGAGGGAGGAGAGGGGCCGGGGAGAGGGGCTCACAGCGCGGGCGACGGCGAGGCGACGGGACGGCGGGGCAGAGGGGACGGCGACGGACGGAGATGGGGACGGCGACGGGGGCGGCGGCGGCGACGGACGGCGACGGGGTGGTGACGAGGGGCTGCGGCGACGGGGGCAGAGGAGAAGAAGCAGAGGGGGAATGAACTGGCGATTTTTTTGAAGTGTTTTCTTATATAGAACCCCCTTTAGTACCGATTGGCGCCACCAACCGATACTAAAGGTCTGTTTTGGCCAGGCGAAGCGGTGGGAAGCGCCCCCCTTTAGTACCGGTTGGTTGCACCAACCGGTACTAAAGACCCCTTTAGTACCGGTTGGAGCCACGACCCGGTACTAAAGGGGATGCGCTGGCGCAGGTGCGGTGCGGCAAGTTTAGTCCCACCTCGCTAGCCGAGGGGCGTCCGCACTGGTTTATAAGCCCCAGTGCGGTAGCCCTCTCGAGATCCTCTCCAAAGCAGCCCTACTGGGCCTACCTGTTATGTGCTGTCCTGTGGGCCTACTGGGCCTGCATCCTGGCCCAACAACACGTTGGGTTTCTAGTCGTATGCAGGCCGCTCTGGTCCAGTAGGCGGGCTTTTTTATTTTCTTATTTTTTTGCTTTATTTATTTTTGTTTTATTTATTTTTGAGTTGTTTTTTTGCTGTATTTAGAGTTTCTTTGTGAATATTTTTGCTTCAGGTACAAACAATTACAAACTTTCTGTTAGTGCCGGTAGGTTTCAAAGAATAGTTTAAATTTTGAATTATTTGAAATTTGTGTGAATCACTAGTTTGTGAATAACTTAACTTTGAAAATAGATTTTTCAGTGATTCTTTTTTTATGTTTAATATTAGTGTGTTTTATCATTATATTCAGTTTGGTAATGCTTAGGTTATTTAAAAAAATGTAATACTTTTGTAATAGATGAGTTTTCGTCCGAAACCCTTATACTTCAAAAGAGATTGTCCATTTTGTACGATGTGCATCCAGTTTTTGCGATAACCCTCTCTACTTTTTTGCACATGCTTTGTGGGTGAAATTATGATACCATGCCAACTTTCAGCCTTTTCTGAGTTCATTTGAAGTGCTTTTCAATTTTAGGGTCATTTAGCTGAAAAAATGAGTAAATGCATGAAAGAATTTGTTTGCCCATAAAATTTATTCACGTTTCAAATGCCAAAGCACATAACTACCCTAACTATTACAGAGATTACCTCCTGAGTGTGAAACACAAAAGAAAATGATGATAGTGAAGCCGATCACATCCCAGATCTTTGAGTGTGAAACTTTTTTTCACGTGAATCCCTTTGCACCGTAGCCATGGAAACACTACTAGGGAAAAGGCTAGTAACAACGTGGGTTTTAGGTGTATCAGTAGCGCGCTGACCGGCGCTACTAATAAGGCGCTACAGCTAACAGGTAGCAGTAGCGCGTGCTCACCAGCGCTACTGCTACACAAGTGTAGCAGCAGCGCGCTTAACGGAAGCTCGCTACTGCTAATAGCTATAGTGCGCTTCCCCCGTGTGTGCTACTGCTACTACCGCGCTGCTGCTAACTTTTCTCCACTCGCTACTGCTAATTTTAGTAGTTTTTTGTTTCTTTTTGGGCATATTTGTTTTGTATTTGAACAGGCTTTATAGAAGAATCTTTAGCACATACAAATGTCATCATGATACACATACAAATGCCTGCGAGACCACAGATGTAATCATAACATATACATACAAATAGTCTCATCATAATAATCATCCAACACAAAGTGGTCTCTCGTCATCATCTCGAAAATAGCGATACAAGTCTCGGTTACTTGCAAATACAGCGTCATCCATCTAAACAATGATATACGCGAGAAGAACTATCACTTTGAGTACATGAGTTCGTATCCTAAACTCTCTACCTGTCGCCGAAACCGCATTAGCGTGAACCTAAACTGACTACTACCATATATAGTCGAGGCAATAATAAAAGCATTATTATTATATTTCCTTGTTCAATAATTGTCCGCTATAACTGAAAAATCGTAATACGTACACTGGTAAGCCTCTAGACACTCCGCCACTATGTCGACAACGGGATATATACTCTGATGCACAAGACAATCTAAGCATAGCGATAGCACTTCTTCAAGTATCCATCTATGATCTATACACCTGCATCGTCACATGAGTCGATGATATGCAACATGCCAAGAAGAACTATCACTTTGAGTACATGAGTTTGTATCCAAGTCTCTCGCATTAGCGTGAACCTAAATCTACATGACATGGCAGCCTCGGAGGCAGCGCATGAAGCAATTTGGGTGAAGGAGTTCATCACCGACCTAGGAGTCATACCCAATGCGTCGGGGCCGATCAAACTCTTCTGTGACAACACTGGAGCTATTGCACTTGCCAAGGAGCCCAGGTTTCACAAGAAGACCAGGCACATACTACCAACACGTAACTCTATGGGTGTTCGATTCATCACAATGTAACTAGATTATTGACTCTAGTGCAAGTGGGAGACTGTTGGAAATATGCCCTAGAGGCAATAATAAAAGCATTATTATTATATTTCCTTGTTCATGATAATTGTCTTTTATTCATGCTATAACTGTATTATCCGGAAATCGTAATACACGTGTGAATACATAGACTACAATACGTCCCTAGTAAGCCTCTAGTTGACTAGCTCGTTGGTCAACAGATAGTCATGGTTTCCTTACTATGGACATCAGATGTCATTGACAACGGGATCACGTCATTAGGAGAATGGCGTGATGGACAAGACGCACAAGAGCTTTTCCAATGTCAAGTATCTCTTCCTTAGACCATGAGATCGGATACCGTAACCAAATGTCTGGCGTAATCGGGTGACTATAAAGGTGCACTACTCCGAAAGTGTCATTGGGTTGACACGGATCGAGACAGGATTTGTCACTCCGTATGACGGAGAGGTATCACTACACATCATAATGGCTCAAAGTGATCAAGTGTGTGGTCACGGATCATGCATTACGATGCGAGTAAAGTGACTTGCGTAACGAGACTGAGCGAGGTATTGGGATACCGACACATCATCGAGGAGCATGTAGGAGCCAACATGGGTATCAAATCCGCTGTTGGTTATTGACCGAGAGCGCCACTTCTCCGTCGGTTCGGTGGCGCTATATATACTCACGAGGAGTTCGGAAGGGTCGACGTAGCACTTCTTTCCGAGGACCACGGGAGGGCCATCTATGATCTATGCACCCTGCATCGTGCACATGAGTCGATGATATGCAACATATATAGTTGAGCAACTCGTTGAAGATGGATCTTGGTGAAACCGAGACAGACTTGGCAAAAATAGAAACAACATATCGTAAGCATAAATAACAAAGTTCATCGTACCCCAAAATGCCCTAACTAGAGTGATTTTCGCTAGTTGAGGAGGAGGACGGTTTAATTACATCACAAATAAAGTTTCACCATGCATAACTCAAAGTGTTGTCATACAGAAAGTATGGACTAAACGGACACATTGTCATATATCGACAACCACTCCAACATGTCGTTCCATCCACCCAAGTCAGGGAGATAGTCCCTGAGCCTAGTGAAAGGCTTCAGGTCGAGACGCTGAGAGGCTATCCATGTTCGGACGTCTTCCCGCGACATTTGTCCTTCTCCGTAGAACATCCCTGTTTTTCCGACGACCTCCTTCATGATGATTTGGGCAAGTTCGCGCTGGATGTTATAGAACTCAGCTCGAAGTCGATGATCCTCGATATCTCCTATGTCCTTTGCCCATTGCAGAGTATGGGCATCGCCGGATCTAGGTGACATGCGAAGGTTCTAGTGATCCCATATGTACTCCAGCATGTGGTGTAGGACATAGAATCAATAATTAAGAGAATCGTCCGGTTGCTGGATGCACCAGAAGTCGGTCTTATGGCCGAAGGCGACCCTGCCGCCCCTTTCTCTTCTTGTCCCTGACCTCTCCACCCATTGATTGGTAGTAATACATAGCACTGTCGAGAACCCTCCTTGATGTGGGTGCAATCCTTTTTGTGAATGTTCTTCGACGAGTCCAAGTAAAGAGCGTGGGAGAATTGGGGGTAGAGGATGATGAGGATGGCGTGCCCGCCGTTGCGCAAAATAAGTACACCTCAAATTAATTAGCCTCCACCGTGGAAATGAATGATTGAAATCAAAGGAAGGATAGCAGCGCGGATGACTTACACGGGATGATAAGGCACGAGAATCGCCCCTTTGTCCTTATTGGTGAGCATGAAACTGACGATGTAATCCCTTGCGTATTCACGGTGCTTTGTGCAGACTCCCAAGAAGCCCTCGTGCATGTAGTATGGGTCAACGACACAGATATGAGGTATCTGCTCAACCCTGATGATGTAGTTCATGTGCAAGGCATAAAGGCGGACAAACGTAAAATCCAGCTTCTTCACGTGAAACATGTCGAATATGTAATCGAATCGGAGGAAGAACTTATCCGTGGGGAAGCTGTCGACGTACGACATTTGCCGCGGAACGTTAACCACGTAGAGTGGGTATCTTGGATCTTTCGAGGCGATGAGGCCTTTCTCTACCCGTAGCACATCGTCATGAAGTCTCCTTAGATCGCCGAATCTGACCCGTAGCGCTGTTGCAGGTAGGATTGGTTGACTGGGGATATGCCATTTATCCGCATCGGGGATATCTATACGGTCCTGAAGCCGAGGCTACTGAGGCGGCTGGATCATAGAATCAGTTTTTTTGCCTTTCCTCGCTCTCTTCCTAGACTTCTTTACTACCGGAAGGTCGTCCATAATACGTTGAGGTGGCAATTCAGGCACCTACTCATGACGCTCAAACCCTGAGGAGGCGCCAGTATAGACATACTGTTCAGCGCCATCGTCGTCCTCATCCTCATCCATTGCGACGTCATCAGCGACTAATGGAGCCTCCTCCTTACCCCGTACGCTATCACCCAACCCGACACCCGACACTAATTGGGTAGGTGGGGTGTTGATGTTCATACCTTGTTGAGGATGCGTGCTCATGGGTGTGCTCCCGGCCGCCTCCAGACGAAGCAGACTCTTTGGCCACAACAGGACCCACCCAGCATTGCAACAATCACCAAGCCGCCGCGGTGTCTCGTCGTCATCCCCCACTAGTACTGGAGGAGGCAAATTCTCGTGGCCTGGTTTGACACTGGCCACGGAAACCTTGAAGACGTTCGGGGGGATCGACCGGCTGTGGAACAATGGTTCCTTCGGCTCCATTATCGTCGCCTTCCCCACATCCACCTTCTGGTCGCCGATGGTGTACAATATGGTGCACGGGGTTTCGTCGGCCTGCAAAGAGAAGTCTGTGACGTGAGACATCCGAAAGGCAACGAAAACGAGAGATTATACATTTATATTGAAGGGGGCCGGTGTGATAGATACCGTGAGGGCGTCGAGCTCAGCCAAAGACGAAGCACCGCCGAGCACGTCCGGTGCGGGAGCAGGTGCAGCTGCAGGTGCTGGTGCAACGCTAGTCGAGCTGCTCCCCGCCAAGAAGTCAGCAAGGGGAAAGTCCGCTGTATTTTTTCTGGATTTTGCCTGATCCAATTGAAAACAGCCGGAACCAAGGAAGTAGAAATATCTATAACCACCTATTTTGCAGCAGCTACCGCTGTTGCGACTGTCTGAGTTGATTTCTTCTCAACCGCAATCTCAACCCTCTTGTCGATATTTTCTTCATTTAACCTCCGTCTCTCCTTTCTCTCCTCCATGGTCTCACGGTAGTACTTCTTCCACGTGGCGCCGTCTTCGACACCGTGCACGCGTCCATACGATGGTCGAGTATCCATCGGTTGTTGTTTCAATATGTTCAACGCCCGGTTGAATGGAGTGTCCCACTTGGGCCTCGCCAATGCCTCAGACGGCGAGTCGCTTTCGGCCGCAATCCTGTGCTGCTCTCTCTGCAAAAGGCACAAGGATCGTTTACAAATATGACTAACGTGTGCAGTTGAATTGATCACAAACTAAAATTACCAGCAGTCTCATGAACTCCGTAATGACCGGTGTTGTCTCGTAAACCTTCTTCACTGGGTCCCAACGGTGCCGGGCCTTGAGGACGTCACGCTCCTGCGGGATGGTGAATTCCGCCAAGGGGTCTGGGATGCCCAGACTCACGGCTTCCGCGTCCTCCTTGGCCCATTTGGGCCTCTTTCCACCGTAACCACGGCTTCCGAGATGGTGGCTCCCAAAGTTCCTCTCTTGAAGCCCCTTCATGTACTTAGACTTATTTTTGGCAGCTTCGGCCTCGCAAGCCTCCTTGAATATTTGAAACTGCTCTTCCGTCATTGTCGTATTATCCTTTACAATCTCGGAGTAGGGTTCCTTCTTGTCGATGATCTTTGCTTTCACTCGATTTTTCCAGGCGGCCAACGCGTCGCTAAACTTGGTCATGGCGTGTTTGTTTATCTTCTTCATTGCCGGGTCCTCATCTGGATCTTTATAATCCTTCTCATTCCGGCCCGGGAACAAGAATATCTGGTGAAACTTCTTTAGGAGGGAGCTCCTCATATTTTCTATCTTCTGTAGTTTCTCATCATTGATGGTGGCGGTTGTCCGTACGATGCAGCCTATTTGATTACCGTAGCATCGACGCGCTTCCTCGGGCGCCTTTGGCTCAAAATTGCCGTCGTCCACCTCCGTGACCACCTGTCTAGTAGTCCTGAGTATGTTATGAACCCGTTGCCTCTTTGCTTTCGGTTCTAGACCGGCTCCGCTCCCCGAGGCAGCACCGTTCTCAGTCTCAGCGACGGTCTCGATGCCGGTCTGAGTCTGAGCGCCGGTCTCTGTCTCAGCACCGGTCTGCGTGTCGGTCTCAGTCCCCGATGCCACCGGTGGGCCCAGCAATAACATCGTTTGATCGTCGTCAAGGCTAAAAAATTCGTCTGCCGCCCGGTAGACGTCGTCGCAATCACCAGAACCCTGTCCTTCATCGTTGCTAGCCATGTTTCCTATGATTAAATCTAGTCAATTAATTCTAGACCTAATAAAATGAATAATGACATAAAAAAGGCCTATTGTTTTGCAGGAACGTTGACTCCTTCCTGGTGTGGAATCCCGAGCACTCGATATGTCCTAGTTTGTAGCACAAGTCATGCCAAAATTCACAGAAAATTTCGGCATGACCTTTGCTAAAAAGCGGACAAATCGAGAACCTGAAATTTGCCGGAACGGAAATGAATCAACATTCCGGCAAAACATATATAGGCCACTCAGTTTCATTGAAACAACAAAGCCACTTGGGCACAAACAACATGACCACTTCAATGAAAAGATATAATCAACAATAAAAGTCTAGGAAGGGATCATCTTTAAAATAAAACTTGCCTAAATAACCTAGATAATTAACCTAATTAAACTAGTTAACCTGACTAGTTCTCTGTCAAAGCCCTAACTAAAATTTTGCACTAACCTAGGTAATTAACCTAATTAAACTAGTTAACCTAACTACTTCTCTGTCAAAGCCCTAACTAAATTTTTACCCTAACCTAGATAATTAACATAATTAAACTAGCTAACCTATGCATGAGAGAGAGAGGAGGGGTGGGGGCTTATAGAGGATGGCTCCGGTGGTGGCGAGGGAGGCAATGGTTGCGAGGGAGGCAGGAGCGTCTCCGGTGACGGCGAGGGAGGAAGTTGTGGCGAGGGAGGATCCGGTGGCGTCGACGGCGGCTCCGGTGGCGTTGATGAGGCTGCGCGGCTCCGTGGCGTTGGGGGCGGCTCCGGTGGCGTCGACGGCGCACGGCTCTGGTGGCTCCGGGGGTGTCAACGTCGCCAGGAGACGGCGATGAAGTGGGGCGACGGTGAATCGGGGAGGCGGCGGCGGGGTGTGGGTCGAGAGATTTGGGGGCAAGTGGTGGCCGGGGGGGAAACAGTTTTTTGGTTAAGTCAAAAATAGCGGTAGCGCGTTTCGCAGAACGCGCTATAGCTAAGGTAGCTATAGCACTTTTTCCAAAACGCGCTACTGCTATACATATCTAATTTTCCCTTTTTATTTCCTTTTCTGTTTCTATAGCGGGGGTCCTAGAAACGCGCTGGAGCTACGTTAGCTATAGCGCCTCTTACTAACACACGCTACAGCTATGCCTTTCTCTGTTTTTTCGCTTTTTCATTTATTTTGCTTTACATTTTATTTTATTTCTTTCTCCTTTTTTGTTTCTTTCATTTTCATTTACTTTTCTATTTGTTTTTCATTTTATTTTATTTCCATTAGCAGTAGCGCTCTTACAGGGAAACGCGCTGCTACTCATGCCCTAGCGGTAGCGCGCTTCCTGCAAGGCCGCTAATGCTATGCGTAGCTCATCGTTCCAGCAATGGGAATATTAGTAGTAGCGCTTTTGCGCAACACGCGCTACTGCTACGACCTTATCTGCAGCGCGGTTTATTCTGAACCGCTACTGCTATCTAGCACTAGCGCCCTTTTTTAACCCGCGATGTTGCTAAATTTCTGTGTATAAGGTTTTCCCTAGTAGTGAAAATCTTCATCATTTAACTGGATGCTCGGGTTAATATTCACTGTGAATGGAGCAATTTCATCAAACTTTTCATAATCTTCTGATATGTCTGTCTTGTCATCCACTCCCACGATGTTTCTCTTCACAGAAAGAACTATGTGACGCTTTGGCACATCGTATGATGCATTCGCTTCCTTATCTTTTCTTTTTCTCGGCTTGGTAGACATGTCTTTCACATAGAAAACCTGTGCCACATCATTGGCTAGGACGAATGGTTCGTCTGCATACGCAAGATTGTTGAGATCCATTGTTGTCATTCCGTACTGCGGGTCTTCCATTACCCCGCCTCGTGTCATATTGACCCATTTGCACCGAAACAAAGGGACCTTTAAACCACGTCCATAGTCAAGTTCCCATATGTCCTCTATGTAACCACAATATGTTTCCTTTCCCATCTTGGTTGTTGCGTCAAAGCGGACACCACTATTTTGGTTGGTGCTCCTCTTATCTTGGGCAATCGTGTAAAATGTATTACCGTTTATCTCATACCCTTTAAAAGTCATTATATTCGAAGATGGTAACTAGGACAGCGAGTACAGGTCATCTTCAATAGAGGCGTCATGCATGGTACGTGTCTGCAACCAGCTGACGAAACTCCTAGTTTGTTCACATGTAATCCAGTCATCAGACCGCTCCGGGTGTTTGGAGCGTAGAAAAATCTTGTGTTCGTCCATATACAGAACCATCAAGGCGCAATTCTTTAGAACTGTGTAGTGTGCTTCAGTGAGAGAATGTCCATCCATACATATTATTTGAGTCCTTATGTGCCTTCTCCATCTAGTCTGCCCTTATGCCGCGATTCAGGAACACCAATCGGCTTAAGGTCAGGAATAAAGTCAATACAAAATTCAATGACCTCCTCATTTTCATGGCCCTTGAAGATGTTTCCTTCTGGCCTAGCACGATTATGAACATATTTCTTTAAGACTCCCATGAACCTCTCAAAGGGAACATATTGTGTAGAAATACAAGACCCAAAACGTTAATCTCTTCGCATAGGTGAACTAGGACGTGCGTCATGATGTTGAAGAAGGATGGTGGGAACACCAACTCGAAACTGACAAGACATTGCACCAACTCATTCTCTAACCTTGGTATGATTTCTGGATCGATTACCTTCTGAGAGATTGCATTGAGGAATGCACATAGCTTCACAATGGCTAATCGAACGTTATCCGGTAGAAGCCTCCTCAATGCAACCGGAAGCAGTTGCGTCATAATCACGTGGCAGTCATGAGACTTTAGGTTCTGGAACTTTTTCTCTGCCATGTTTATTATTCCCTTTATATTCGACGAGAAGCCAGACGGTACCTTAATACTGAGCAGGCATTCAAAGAAGATTTCCTTCTCTTCTTTGGTAAGAGCGTAGCTGGCATGACCGTGATGTATGTCGTCTTTTCCGTGCATACGTTGCTGGTCCTCCCGTGCCTCATGCATATCTTTTGTCTTCCCATACACGCCCAATAAGCCAAGCAGGGTCACGCAAAGATTCTTTGTCACGTGCATCACGTCGATTGTGGAGCGGACCTCTAGGTATTTCCAATAGGGCAGGTCCCAGAATATAGATTTCTTCTTCCACATGGGTGCGCGTCCGTCAGCGTCATTCGGAACAGGTTGTCCGCCAGGACCTTTTCCAAAGACTACCTTCAAATTCTTGACCATATCATGTACATCAGCACCAGTAGTGTGGCGAGGCTTTGTCCGGTGATCCGTCTCACCTTTGAAATGCTTGCCTTTCTTTCTTATGGGATGCCTGCTCGGAAGAAATCAACGATGTCCCAGGTACACATTCTTCCTACAATTATTCAAATATATATTGTCGGTATCATCCAAATAGTGTGTGCATGCGCGGTATCCCTTGTTTGTCTGTTTTGAAAGGTTACTGAGAGCAGGCCAATCATTCATGGTCATGAACAACAACGCCTTTAGGTCAAATTCTTCCTGTGTGTGCTCATCCCACGCACGTACACCTGTTCCATTCCACAGCTGTAAGAGTTCTTCAACTAATGGCGTTAGGTACACATCAATGTCGTTGCCGGGTTGCTTAGGGCCTTGGATGAGCACTGGCATCATAATAAACTCCCGCTTCATGCACAACCAAGGAGGAAAGTTATACAAACATAGAGTCACAGGCCAGGTGCTATGGTTGCTGCTCTGCTCCCCAAAATGATTAATGCCATCCGCGCTTAGACCAAACCATACGTTCCTTGCGTCACCTGCAAACTCCTTCCCGTATTTTCTCTCGATTTTTCTCCACTGCGACCCGTCAGCGGGTACTCTCAACTTTCCGTCTTTCTTATGGTCTTCTCTGTGCCATCGCATCGCCTTGGCATGCTCTTTGTTTTGGAACAAACGTTTCAACCGTGGTATTATAGGACCATACCACATCAACTTGGCAGGAATCTTCTGAAGGAAATATGCCCTAGAGGCAATAATAAAGTTATTATTTATTTCCTTATACCATGATAAATGTTTATTATTCATGCTAGAATTGTATTAACCGGAAACATAATACATGTGTGAATACATAGACAAACAGATAGTCACTAGTATGCCTCTACTGGACTAGCTCATTAATCAAAGATGGTTGTGTTTCCTAACCATAGACATGTGTTGTCATTTGATTAATGGGATCACCTCATTAGGAGAATGATGTGATTGACATGACCCATTCCGTTAGCTTAGCACTTGATCGCTTAGTATATTGCTAATGCTTTCTTCATGACCTATACATGTTCCTGTAACTATGAGATTATGCAACTCCTGCTTTACGGAGGAACACTTTGGTACTACCAAACGTCACAACGTGAATCGGGTGATTATAAAGGAGTACTACAGGTGTCTCCAAAGGTACTTGTTGGGTTGGCATATTTCGAGATTAGGTTTTGTCACTCCGATTGTCGGAGAGGTATCTCTGGCCTTCTCGGTAATACACATCACTTAAGCCTTGCAAGCATTACAACTAATGAGTTAGTTGTGAGATGATGTATTACGGAACGAGTAAAGAGACTTACCGTAACGAGATTGAACTAGGTATTGATACCGACGATCGAATCTCGGTAAGTAACATACCGATGACAAAGGGAACAACGATGTCGTTATGCGGTTTCACCGATAAAGATCTTCAGAGAATATGTAGGAACCAATATGGGCATCCAGGTTCCGCTATTGGTTATTGACCGAGAATGGTTCTAGGTCATGTCTACATAGTTCTCGAACCCGTAGGGTCCGCACGCTTAACGCTTCGATGACAATTCATTATGAGTTTATAAGTATTGATGTACCAAGGTTGTTCGAGTCCCGGATATGATCACGGACATGACGAGGAGTCTCAAATGGTCGGGACATAAAGATTGATATATTGAAGCCTATGTTTGACTTCGAAGGGTTCCAATGAAAACAGGAAGTTATCGGAACACCGGGGTTACTGAACCCCGGGGGTATATGGGCCTTAATGGGCCACAAGGGAGAAGAGGAAGGGCCGCCAGGGGTGGCCGCGCCCCCTCCCCTCTAGTCCGAATAGGACAGGAGAGGGGCGCGCCTTTCCCTCTTCCCCTCCCCAATCCTACTCCAACTAGGAGAAGGGGGAGTCCTACTCCCGTGGGAGTAAGACTCCTCCAGCGCCCTCCTAGGGCCGGCCGCACCCCCTTTGCTCCTTTATATACGGGGCAGGGGGCACCCCATGACACACAAGTTGATCTACGGATCGTTCCTTAGCCGTGTTCGGTGCCCCCTCCACCATATTCCACTTCGTCATATCGTCAGAGAGCTTAGGCGAAGCCCCGCGCCGGAGAAGTCATATCGTCGCGAGCTTAGGCGAAGCCCTGCGCCGGTGGAGCATCAACATCGCCACCACGCCGTCAGGTCGACGGAACTCATCCCCGACACTTTGCTGGATCGGAGTCCGGGATCGCCATCGAGCTGAACGTGCGTAACTCGGAGGTGCCGTGACGCTCGGTGCTTGGATCGGTCGGATCGTGAAGACGCACGACTACATCAACCGCGTTGTTATAACGCTTCCGCTTTCGGTCTCACGAGGGTACGGGACGGACATCTCCCCTCTCGTTGCTATGCCATCACCATGGTCTTGCGTGTTCGTAGGAAATTTTTGAAATTACTACGCTCCCCAACAAAGGCATCCGAGCCTGGTTTTATGCGTTGATGTCATATGCACGAGTAGAACACAAGTGAGTTGTGGGCGATATAAGTCATACTGCTTACCAGCATGTCATACTTTGGTTCAGCGGTATTGTGAGATGAAGCGCCCGGACCGACATTACGCCAGACGCTTACGCGAGACTGGTTTCATCGCCCGAGCACTCGCTGCTTAAAGGTGACCGGCGGTGTCTGTCTCTCTCACTTTAGTTGAACTGAGTGTGGCTACGCCCGTCCTTGCGAATGTTAAAACAGCACCAACTTGACAAACTATCGCTGTGGTTTTGATGCGAGGTAAGAACGGTTCTTGCTCAGCCCGTAGCAGCCACGTAAAACTTGCAACAACAAAGTAGAGGACGCCTAACTTGTTTTTGCAGGGCATGTTGTGATGTGATGTGGTCAAGACGTGATGCTATATTTTATTGTATGAGATGATCATGTTTTGTAACCGAAGTTATCGGCAATCGGCAGGAGCCATATGGTTGTCGCTTATTGTATGAAATGCAACGCCATGTAATTGCTTTACTTTATCACTAAGCAGTAGCGATAGTCGAGAAGCAATAGTTGGCGAGACGACAACGATGCTACGATGGAGATCAAGGTGTCGCTACCGGTGACGATGGTGATCATGACGGTGCTTCAGCGATGGAGATCACAAGCACAAGATGATGATGACCATATCATATCACTTATATTGATTGCATGTGATGTTTATCCTTTATGCATCTTATCTTGCTTTGATTGACGGTAGCATTATAAGATGATCTCTCACTAAAATTATCAAGAAGTGTTCTCCTCGAGTATGCACCGCTGCCAAAGTTCAGAGTACCCGCACACCACGTGAAGATCGGGTGTGATAAGTTCTACGTCCATCTACAACGGTGCAAAACAGTTGCACGCGAATACTCAGGTTAAACTTGACGAGCCTTGCATATAACAGATATGGCCTCGAACACGGAGACCGAAGGTCGAACGTGAATCATATAGTAGATATGATCAACATAGTGATGTTCACCATTGAAACTACTCCATCTCACGTGATGATCGGACATGGTTTAGTTGATTTGGATCACGAATCACTTAGATAACTAGAGAGATGTCTGTCTAAGTGGGAGTTTTTAATATGATTAATTAAACTTAAATTTATCATGAACTTAGTACCTGATAGTATTTTGCTTGTCTATGTTTACTGTAGATAGATGGCTCGTGCTGTTGTTCCGTTGAATTTTAATGCGTTCCTTGAGAAAGCAAAGTTGAAAGATGATGGTAGCAATTACACGGACTGGGTCCGTAACTTGAGGATTATCCTCATTGCTGCACAGAAAAATTACGTCCTGGAAGCACCGCTGGGTGACAGGCCTGCTGCAGGAGCTGAGCCAGAAGTTGTGAACGTCTGGCAAAGCAAAGCTGATGACTACTCAATAGTTCAGTGTGCCATGCTTTACGGCTTAGAACCGGGTCTTCAACGACGTTTTGAACGTCATGGAGCATATGAGATGTTCCAGGAGTTGAAGTTAATATTTCAAGCAAATGCCCGGATTGAGAGATATGAAGTCTCCAATAAGTTCTATAGCTGCAAGATGGAGGAGAATAGTTCTGTCAGTGAACATATACTCAAAATGTCTGGGTATAATAATCACTTGATTCAACTGGGAGTTACTCTTCCGGATGATAGTGTCATTGACAGAATTCTCCAATCACTACCACCAAGCTACAAGAGCTTCGTGATGAACTATAATATGCAAGGAATGACTAAGACAATTCCTGAGCTCTTCGCAATGCTAAAAGCCGCGGAGGTAGAAATCAAGAAAGAGCATCAAGTGTTGATGGTCAACAAGACCACTAGTTTCAAGAAAAAGGGCAAAGGGAAGAAGAAGGGAAACTTCAAAAAGAACAGCAAGAAAGTTGCTGATCAAGAGAAGAAACCCAAGTCTGGACCTAAACCTGAAACGAGTGTTTTTACCGCAAGCAGACCGACATCGAAGCGGAACTGCCCCAAGTATTTGGCGGATAAGAAGGATGGCAAGGTGAACAAAGGTATATGTGATATACATGTTATTGATGTGTACCTTACTAGAGCTCGTAGTAGCACTGGTATTTGATACTGGTTCTGCTGTTGATATTTGCAACTCAAACAGGGACTACGGAATAGACGAGCAATCGCAAAGGACGAGGTGACGATGCGCTGCGGGGAAATGGTTCCAAAGTCAATGTGATCGCGGTCGGCACGCTACCTCTACATCTACCTTCGGATTAGTTTTAGACCTAAATAATTGTTATTTGGTGCCAGCGTTGAGCATCAACATTATATCTGGATCTTGTTTGATGCGAGACGGTTATTCATTTAAATCAGAGAATAATGGTTGTTCTATTTATATGAGTAATATCTTTATGGTCATGCACCCTTGAAGAATGGTCTATTCTTGTTGAATCTCGGCAGTAGTGATACACATATTCATAATGTTGAAACCAAAAGATGCAGAGTTGATAATGATAATGCAACTTATTTGTGGCACTTGCCGCTTAGGTCATATCGGTGTAAAACGCATGAAGAAACTCCATACCGATGGGCTTCGAATCACTTGATTATGAATCACTTGGTACTTGCGAACCGTGCCTCATGGGCAAGATGACCAAAACGCCGTTCTCCGGAACTATGGAGCGAGCAACTGATTTGTTGGAAATCATACATACCGATGTTTGTGGTCCAATGAATGTTGAGGCACGCGGGCGGGTATCGTTATTTTCTCACCTTCACAGATGATTTGAGTAGATATGGGTATATCTACTTAATGAAACACAAATCTGAAACATTTGAAAAGTTCAAAGAATTTCAGAGTGAAGTGGAAAATCATCGTAACAAGAAAATAAAGTTTCTACGATCTGATCATGGAGGAGAATATTTGAGTTACGAGTTTGGTTTACATTTGAAACAATGTGGAATAGTTTCAACTCACGCCACCCGAACACCACAGAGAAATGGTGTGTCCGAACGTCGAATCGTATTTTACTTGATATGGTGCGATCTATGATGTCTCTTACTGATTTACCGCTATCGCTTTGGGGATATGCTTTAGAGACGGCCGCATTCACGTTAAATAGGGCACCATCTAAACCGCTGAGACGACACCGTATGAACTGTGGTTTGGCAAGAAACCAAAGTTGTCGTTTCTTAAAGTTTGGGGTTGCGATGCTTATGTGAAGAAACTTCAACCAGATAAGCTCGAACCCAAATCGGAAAAATGTGTCTTCATAGGATACCCAAAGGAGACTGTTGGGTACACCTTCTATCACAGATCTGAAGGCAAGATTTTCGTTGCTAAATTCGGATCCTTTCTAGAGAAGGAGTTTCTCTCGAAAGAAGTGAGTGGGAGGAAAGTAGAACTTGATGAGATAACTGTATCTTCTCCCTTATTGGAAAGTAGTTCATCACAAGAAATGGTTCCTGTGACAACTACACCAATTAGTGAGGAAACTAATGATGATGATCATGAAGCTTCAGATCAAGTTACTACTGAACTTCGTAGGTCAACCAGAGTAAAATACGCACCAGAGTGGTACGGTAATCCTATTCTGGAAGTCATGTTACTTGACCATGGCGAACCTACAAACTATGAAGAAGCGATGGTGAGCCCAGATTCCGCAAAATGGCTGGAAGCCATGAAATCTGAGACGGGATCCATGTATGAGAACAAAGTATGGACTTTGGTTGACTTGCCCGATGATCGGCAAGACATTGAGAATAAATGGATCTTTAAGAAGAAGACTGACGCCGATGGTAATATAACTGTCTACAAAGCTCGACTTGTTGCGAAAGGTTTTCGACAAGTTCAAGGGGTTGACTACGATGAGACTTTCTCACCCGTGCGATGCTTAAGTCTGTCCGAATCATGTAAGCAATTGCCGATTTTATGATTATGAAATTTGGCAAATGGATGTAAAACTGCATTCTTGAATGGATTTCTAGAAGAAGAGTTGTATATGATGCAACCAGAAGGTTTTGTCGATCCAAAGGGTACTAACAAGGTGTGCAAGCTCCAGCGATCAATTTATGGTCCAGTGCAAGCCTCTCGAGTTGGAATAAACGCTTTGATAGTGTGATCAAAGCATATGGGTTTATACAGACTTTTGGAGAAGCCTGTATTTACAAGAAAGTGAGTGGGAGCTCAGAGCATTTCTAATATTATATGTGGACGACATATTATTGATTGGAAATGATATAGAATTTCTGGATAGCATAAAAGGATACTTGAATAAAAGTTTTTCAATGAAAGACCTCGTGAAGCTGCTTACATATTGGGCATCAAGATCTATAGAGATAGATCAAGACGCTTAATTGACTTTCACAAAGCACATACCTTGATAAAGTTTTGAAGAAGTTCAAAATGGATCAGGCAAAGAAAGGTTTTTACCTGTATTACAAGGTGTAAGATTGAGTCGACTCAATGCCCGACCACAGCAGAAGATAGAGAGAAAATGAAAGATGTTCCTATGCTTCAGCCATAGGCTCTATCATGTATGCAATGCTGTGTACCAGACCGACGATGCTTAGCTGTAAGCTTGGCAGGAAGGTACCAAAGTAATCCAGGAGTGGATCATCGACAGCGGTCAAGAACATCCTGAAATACCTGAAAAGGACTAAGGATATGTTTCTCGATATGGAGGTGACAAAGAGCTAGTCGTAAATGGTTACGCCGATGCAAGCTTTGACACTGATCCGACGATTCTAAATCGCAAACCGGATACGTATTTTTATTAAACGGTGGAGCTGTCAGTTGGTGCAGTTCTAAACAAAGCGTCGTGGCGGGATCTACATGTGAAGCGGAGTACATAGCTGCTTCGGAAGCAGCAAATGAAGGAGTCTGGATGAAAGAGTTCATTTCCGATCTAGGTGTTATACCTAGTGCATCGGGACCAATGAAGATCTTCCGTGACAATACTGGTGCAATTGCCTTGGCAAAGGAATCCAGATTTCACAAGAGGACCAAGCATATCAAGAGACGCTTCAATTCCATTCGGGACCAAGTCCAAGTGGGAGACATAGAGATTTGCAAAATACATACGGATCTGAATGTTGCAGACCGCTGACTAAGCCTCTTCCACGAGCAAAACATGATCAGCACCAAGACTCCATGGGTGTTAGAATCATTACTATGTAATCTAGATTATTGACTCTAGTGCAAGTGGGAGACTGAAGGAAATATGCCCTAGAGGCAATAATAAAGTTATTATTTATTTCCTTATACCATGATAAATGTTTATTATTCATGCTAGAATTGTATTAACCGGAAACATAATACATGTGTGAATACATAGACAAACAGATAGTCACTAGTATGCCTCTATCGGACTAGCTCATTAATCAAAGATGGTTGTGTTTCCTAACCATAGACATGTGTTGTCATTTGATTAATGGGATCACCTCATTAGGAGAATGATGTGATTGACATGACCCATTCCGTTAGCTTAGCACTTGATCGCTTAGTATATTGCTAATGCTTTCTTCATGACCTATACATGTTCCTGTAACTATGAGATTATGCAACTCCGCTTACGGAGGAACACTTTGGTACTACCAAACGTCACAACGAATCGGGTGATTATAAAGGAGTACTACAGGTGTCTCCAAAGGTACTTGTTGGGTTGGCATATTTCGAGATTAGGTTTTGTCACTCCGATTGTCGGAGAGGTATCTCTGGGCCTTCTCGGTAATACACATCACTTAAGCCTTGCAAGCATTACAACTAATGAGTTAGTTGTGAGATGATGTATTACGGAACGAGTAAAGAGACTTACCGTAACGAGATTGAACTAGGTATTGATACCGACGATCGAATCTCGGGTAAGTAACATACCGATGACAAAGGGAACAACGATGTCGTTATGCGGTTTCACCGATAAAGATCTTCAGAGAATATGTAGGAACCAATATGGGCATCCAGGTTCCGCTATTGGTTATTGACCGAGAATGGTTCTAGGTCATGTCTACATAGTTCTCGAACCCGTAGGGTCCGCACGCTTAACGCTTCGATGACAGTTCATTATGAGTTTATAAGTATTGATGTACCAAGGTTGTTCGAGTCCCGGATATGATCACGGACATGACGAGGAGTCTCAAATGGTCGAGACATAAAGATTGATATATTGAAGCCTATGTTTGAACTTCGAAGGGTTCCAATGAAAACAGGAAGTTATCGAACACCGGGGTTACTGAACCCCGGGGGTATATGGGCCTTAATGGGCCACAAGGAGAAGAGGAAGGGCCGGCCAGGGCAGGCCGCCCCCTCCCCTCTAGTCCGAATAGGACAAGGAGGGGGGGCGCCTTCCCTCTTCCCTCCCCAATCCTACTCCAACTAGGAGAAGGGGGAGTCCTACTCCCGGTGGGAGTAGGACTCCTCCAGGCGCGCCTCCCTAGGGCCGGCCGCACCCCCCCTTTGCTCCTTTATATACGGGGGCAGGGGGGCACCCCATGACACACAAGTTGATCTACGGATCGTTCCTTAGCCGTGTGCGGTGCCCCTCCACCATATTCCACTTCGGTCATATCGTCAGAGAGCTTAGGCGAAGCCCTGCGCCGGAGAAGTCATATCGTCATGAGCTTAGGCGAAGCCCTGCGCCGGTGGAGCATCAACATCGCCACCACGCCGTCGTCTTGACGGAACTCATCCCCGACACTTTGCTGGATCGGAGTCCGGGATCGCCATCGAGCTGAACGTGTGCAGAACTCGGAGGTGCCGTACGTTCGGTGCTTGGATCGGTCGGATCGTGAAGACGTACGACTACATCAACCGCGTTGTTATAACGCTTCCGCTTTCGGTCTACGAGGGTACGTGGACGGACACTCTCCCCTCTCGTTGCTATGCCATCACCATGGTCTTGCGTGTTCGTAGGAAATTTTTTGAAATTACTACGTTCCCCAACATCTTCTTCCTAGGGCGCTCGCCCTCGACATCACCAGCGTCATCGCGGCTGATCTTATAGCGCAATGCACCGCATACCGGGCAAGCATTCAAATCCTCGTACTCACCGCGGTAGAGGATGCAGTCATTAGGGCATGCATGTATGTTCTGCACCTCTAACCCTAGAGGGCAGACAACCTTGTTTGCTTCGTACGTACTCTCGGGCAATTCGTTGTCCTTTGGAAGCATATTCTTTATCATTACCAGCAACTTTCCAAATCCCTTGTCAGATACACCATTCTCTGCCTTCCATTGTAGCAATTCCAGTGTAGTGCCCAACTTTTTCTTGTCAGCTTCACAATTCGGATACAACAATTTCTTGTGATCCTGTAACATGCGCTGCATCTTCTTCTTCTCCAAATCACTTGCGCATTTTCTCTTTGCATCAGCAATGGCCCAACCTAGATCATCAACGGGCTCATCTGATGCCTCTTCTTCAGCTTCTTCCCGCATTGCCGGCTCAGCTTCTTCCCCCATTGTTGTATCATCGTATTCAGGGAACCCATGGCCAGGATAGCTGTCATCGTCCTCTTCTTCTTCATTGTCTTCCATCATAACCCCTCTTTCTCCGTGCTTGGTCCAAACATTATAGTGGGGCATGAAACCGAACTCAAACAGGTGGACGTGAATGGTTCTTGACGTAGAGTAATTGTGATCATTCTTACAGCCAGCACATGGACAAGGCATAAAACCATCCGCCCGCTTGTTTGCCTCAGCCGCAAGCAGAAAAGTATGCACGCCATTAATGAACTCGGGAGATCATCGGTCATCATACATCCGTTGTCGGCTCATCTTCATTACACAACACCGAAAACACCAAATTAATACAAGTTCATACATAAAGTTCATACATATATATAGTTCATACAACACTTAAATGCAACAAACAAACAACTCTCTAGCTAAACCATTTAAATGCAACAACAAATGCGATCAAGATCGCAACTAAGGTAACAATTGATCCAACAGCATAATGATACCAAGCCTCACTATCAATGGCATATTTTCTAATCTTTCTAATCTTCAAGCGCATTTTCTCCATCTTGATTTTGTGATCATCGACGACATCGGCAACATGCAACTCCAATTCCATCTTCTCCCCCTCAATTCTTTTTAATTTTTCTTTCAAATACTCGTTTTCTCTTTCAACAAAATTTAACCTCTCGACAATAGGGTCGGTTGGAATTTCCGGTTCACAAACCTCCTAGATAAAAATATCTATGTCAACTTGATGGGCATAATTTGTCATAAACACGAAATTCAACAACTAGTTTTAAAAGAGAATATACCACATCCGAATCATAACAAGGACGAGGACTGACGGGGACGGATATCAAAACCATGGCACTATGTATAACAAACAACGTACGGGTAAGATAATTATACGAGTAACTATATATCCAAATCACACAAACATCATTTGTTTATATAAAACATTTATGAACAAGAGGCTCACCACAAGGTGGTGCCGGCGACGGGATGGTGCGGGCGATCGACGGTGGTTACGACGGAGATTTAGAAGGCACTAAGTAAATCACACCTACATATGCAAACTAAGTGTTATTTTTGACCTTAAATTGCATATAAATCAAATACTAGCACATATAATTCCTCCCAAATGAATAAACTCACAAATTAATCACTATATAAAGCATTGCAAGAACTAATCTAGCAATGAGAGATGAAAGGACAAAGTTGCTAACCTTTGTGATCATTTGAATGGATGGGGCCCTTCAAATCTTGACAAATTTTGGGCAAAATGTGTGATGAGCTCGAGAGGAAGAGGGGAATAACAGAGAGGAGAAGGGAAAGGGGAAGAACAGAGCGAGCTCGGGTGGACGAAGGGTTTATGTACCGGTTCGTGACACAAACCCAGACTGACAACATCCAGCCACCACTCACTTTAGTACTGGTTCGTGGCACGAACCGGTGTTAAAGGTTCGCCACGAACCGGTACTATTGAGAGCGGCCGACTAGCCATTGGAACCGGCACTAATGGACACATTAGTGCCGGCTCAAAATCAAACCGGCACTAATGTGCTTCACATTTGACCCTTTTTCTACTAGTGTGAGTAGCTCTTGCCAGGATTGGTTTGTACAAGATTGGTCATGGAGCTCCCTCGCGGTTGGCCCAGTAGCCTCTCCTGCCCCAGTTGGTGTAGGGCTGCTGATTGCTCTACTTCCAGTGAACGTCAGGCACAACAGAGTTCCTCAGAAATAATGGAACAAAGAAAGAGTGAAAAAAAAGCAGGTGCACTACTCTGGGAGATTCTCACAATGGCCAGCTGTGTGCTTGCGAGCTTCTAGCTTTCCATTTCCCACTGCGTCGACCAAGCCCGTCGCTCTTGAGTGTGTGTTTATCACGTCGCACGAGCCCACCAAATATTTATCATCATAGTTACAAAATTGCGTAAACGTATTACAAAGAAACATATCTCTCTCTCTCTCTCTCTCTCTCTCTCTCTCTCTCTCTCTCTCTCTCTCTCTCTCTCTCTCTCATAAACGGAGGCACTTTGTCGATTTCTGGCAAATACATCCAGATGATGATGTGCTACAAGGAGTAACAACCAAAGATTTAAAAAATAGGATACCCTGTCAATATCTGAAACATGGTGTGGTTACAAATGGATGGATGGAGTACTCAAGTTTAGAGGACGACCGAGCAAACGCACAGATATACTGACGAATTGAAGCAACAGATTACAAGGAGAAGAAGGGTAATTAAGGCAGATAAGACTACAAAGGAGAGGGCCCAATCGAACAATGTAATTTGAACATCACGGACATGAGCAGCCACCAGAAGATCGGGTCTACTTGCCGGGTGAGCTACATCAGCTTCAAACTGACGTTCTTGAGAATTGGATGCTCCACGTACATGTTCCCTCAGTCATAAAACTGCGAGATTCGGTAGACTCCTCAGGGTTTGTATGTGAGATTCGTAGACAGGATCTTTTTTCAGTTTGAAAACAGAGCAAACAAGCACACATTCGGACATGATCCTTCTTTTCAGTTTGAAAACAGAGCACGTGACAAGATGAAAATGGCTCCTGCCCAGATTGGCTTGTCTGAATCAGTCCACTAAGTCAGACCCTTGGTGCACTGTCACTTGCGTCTCTGTTTTGCTCTACTTCCTGTGTGTGAGTCACGCATGAAAACAAAAGAAATCCAGCAGCTCCTCCAGGAGAACCTCATTGCCTGCCTATGACTGCGTGGATGTGGCGGTGGCGGTGTGATGGCGCGGGTGTGGTGGGCAGATCTTTGCTTTTCATGTCTGTGTGCCTGGACCTGTGCCTTCACCTGATTCTTGCGGCTTTGCAAGCCAAAGGAAGGTCAAGCTCCAAGTCACGTTAAGAGATGATGATCCAGTGAAGGAAGCTCTTGAAGGAACTTGCTGTTGATGCCAAGGTGAGTCTCTAAATGCATGCCTTCCCCTTAGTTTCATTGCTGCCATCCCAGTATATTCTCATGTCATATTTGTGTATGTGTCTTGCGAGTTGCTTCAGAGTTCAAATCATGCATGGGCCAAGGTCGATTTGAACTCTGATGCATCTTACATTGGCCCATGCCTTGTAGTTACAACTCTACTAGTGGTGTCCTTTGTTTGGCTTCCCTTTGAGAGTTAGTTAGCCCCTGTTATGTACGTTCTCTTTGGCATTAGCTTATGTATCTAAGCAAAAACTATCACACATTATCTAAGTGTGAGCGCAAGATATAAGAAAGCTTACCTTGGGTCTTTCAAATGTGCAGAAGTCAGACGAAGATAAGAGGTGTTGTTTTACATGACGAGACGAGAGATGTTGACGGACTGCATTTTCAGAATGTTAAGCCAAATACCCAATTGACCAGTTTAAACTGACATATTTTCATTTTGGGATAAGTATTTTTTCCGCCCTTCAACTCTTTTAAAAGTTTAGAAATGATCCCTCAACTTCATAACCAGCAAAACTTGGTTCCTCAACTTTCAAAACCAGATAAGTTTAGTCGCTCGGGTGGTTTCGCCGGACATGAACAGTACACCGATGAACAATGAAATGGAAACCACCCGAAATGGCACATACACGTATGCTATTTTGTTTATTTTGCCACAAGCGCCTTGTACATCATTTGACCCCAAAAATTGGCACACACCTTGCTCACCGGAGCATCTTGGATGCCAATAAATTTCAGAATTTTTAGATTATTTTTCAATTTTTGAATTTACTGTTCATCTTAGAGCAGATTTAAGCGCTTTTTTTGCCGCAAGCTCCTTGAACGTCCAAATACGACTAAATTTTGCATGCACCTTGCGGACCTAAGTATCTACAATGGCAAAAAATTCAGATTTTTTTGCTAATTTTTTTTGAATTTACTGTTCATATGTCTACTGTTCACAGCGGACGAAAACTGCTCAAGGGACTAAATTTATCCGGTTTCAAAAGTTGAGGGACTGAGTTTTGCTGGTTTTGAAGTTGAGGGACTATTTCTACACTTTGAAAGGAGTTGAGGGACAAATAATATACTTACCCCTTTCTTTTTCAGAGCTAAATGGGTAAACTTTAATCTCAACCACTGGTTTGCACTGAAATTTATAATTTTTGGGGGTGCACCCAAACATACTTAAAAAAATGGTGGCAAAATGCTGGATATTTTTTGAACACAGTACAGACGCAAGCGCTCATATACACGCGCATACCTTCACCCCTATAAACGCACACACGCACACCCTACCCCTATGAGCACCGCCGAAAGACTGAGGCGGCATATCATCTTGAAATTTAAGAAGTCACCGTAGGCACCTCGTCGTCGACGGGAACGTCTCCTCCTACTGAATGCGCATCACCGAAAATTCTGAAATAAATCCAGAAATAAATGCGAGCACCAGGAATTGAACCCTGATGGGCTGGGGATACCACAGTCCCTCTAACCATCCAACCACTGGATATTTGACCCATTCGCTTACGACAGTAACAAATCATCCTTGTGATGATATAAGCCAGTATAGAAAATTGTGTTACCGTCATAATTCTTTTTTCTTATTATTTTTGTATAATTTGTTTTGACTTTTCTCGATCAGGTATAGGGCTTGATCTCAAATTTGACATAGAGCCCAGTATTCTGTAGGCACGTACAACCCTGATCCACTGCTAGACTATTTTTTTAAGAAAAAATGCTCGATCACATGTAGGGCCACCCGTAGCCTAACTTTATCTTTACCATTACCTTTGGTCTTTAAACTTAGCAAGCCAAGAATCTGATGATGACAGATGGATGGAGCTAAAGACTGGAGTGTGCAGGGAGCAAAGAATTTTCACAGCTTTGTTGGCAAAAGAGCAAATAAAGCAGCAAAGCAAACACAAGGAATACTACTATGTATGCCTGCCTGGACAAGAGGTTGCTGTATCCACTCCATTCTGTGCCTGCAAGCAGCTTAGTTTTCGGGTCCACCTGATCGATCTATTTGGCTTCGTTTTAGCTAAACTTGTACTGGTTCAATCCAGCTGCACCGCGCCACAATCAAGGTAATGTTACTGTGCGAATCGACTATATATGTATATGATCTGCAGATTGCTTCTGCAAATTTGTCTAGCTTTTGAAAGACTTCATAACGAGCTAGGGATCATCTTCTAACTTCTCCAAATGCTTGCATCGATCCTACACATATGCAGGAACGAATTAAGCCAGCTGGAGCCTTCGCTGCAGATCCATTAGATCATGGGTTAGATCGAACAAGCCAATTCAACTCCAAATGCACCTGAAGATCAATTCAATATTTCATGATGAGGGTACGTCAACCATTCATGCATCTCGATCTTCAGGAACCAATGCCGCAAGCTTAACTGAGATTTGAATTTGCTATCATATTTCGTTTGTTGCCTGACAACTTTGTGGGTTTGCCATCTATAAAATGTTTCACTTTTGTTTAGGAAGAAGAGGATTTAGTTCAGTCGTGTCATTTGATGAGCTATCTGCATGGATTGCTCGTGTATCTCGATAGGACTAATGTGTAGTGGTATATGATCCGTCTGTTACCGAAAAAGGCTTTCGCCCCGCTTTATAAATAAAGCAAACCGCCCAGAGCACACATACATGGTCTAGTACAGAGCACACACACCCAAGACACGCAAAGAGATCCAAAGGTATTGCTGAGGGCACAGCTCAACAAGCCCAAAAAACCAACATAAGAAAAAACGCACTGCCGAGGCCGAAGCCAAGGACAAGAGCTTGCCAAACATCTAATCAGGCTCTGGAGGAGGCGGAGGGGGCGGCGGCGAAAGGCGGACGACCATCGATCGAATGTCGGCGATGAAGGCGGAGATGGCGTCCCGGTCCCGAGGGCGGCTAAGCGGCCGCCAGAGCTGCAAGAAACCAGACAGTTTGAAGAGAGCGTCAGTAGCCCGTCGAAGCGGAGTGCGTTGAAACGCAAGCTTATTGCGAATCGTCCAGAGGGTCCACGCGAGAGCCCCAATCTCAAGCCACCTAATGTGGTGAGTGGGCAGGGGGGAGTTCTGGAGTTCGTCGAAGAGGTCGGGGAAGTTGGTGTGGCACCAATCTCCACCCACATCCTCTCTAAAACAGCTCCAGACAAACTGGGCAGACACGCAGTTGAAGAAGAAGTGGTTCGAGTCCTCAGGGGTACTACAGAGCGGGCAAAGGCCGGAGCCCGGACCATTGCGCTTGCGGACCTCAACCCCAGACGAGAGCCGACAGCGGATCCACTGCCACATGAAGATCCGGATTTTCAGAGGCACGCGAATGGGCCACACCGCTAGGAGGGGGGACGGAGCAGAGGAGGGAGCGATGGCTGAGTAAGGGGACTTGGTGGAGAATTGGCCCGATGGTTCAAGGCGCCACCGAACCACGTCCGGGGCAGCATCGATAGCCGGCTCATGGAGGGCGATGCAATCAAGAAGCTCCTACCAAGCGGCCGCTTCCAGAGGCCCAAATGGCCTCCGGAACGCGAGGCGCCCTAAGTCAATAAGGGCCCGTTCGACGGAGATCGTCGGGATGACAACGATGGAGAAGAAATCGGGGAACCGAGCCGCGAAGGGCGAGTCACCCGCCCATCGGTCAAACCAGACACGGGGTCGCTGAGCCCGATCCAACCGATATGGAGGTCCCAATACGGAGAACGGGAGCAACTGGATGACAAACTGCCAAAATTGGGATCAACCCGACCGCTGACAGAAGGCCAAAGGTTTGCCACACAGGTATTTATTCCGGATGATGTCTAGCCACAGCCCACCATGCCCTTGCCAGATGCGCCAAAGCCAGCGGGAAAGGAGCGCAATATTCATGCGCTTCGAGCACATGATACCGAGGCGACCTTGCTCCCGAGGCTTACAGATGTTGGGCCAACTAACCATATGGTATTTCTGTTTGTTATTGTCCCCGGCCCAATAGAAGCGGGATTGGACCTTGGCAATCTCGTGGTGAAGCGTCTCGTGGAGGCTGTAGAAGCTCATGAGGAACAAGAGGAGACTGGAGAGCGAGGAGTTGATGAGTATCGTCCGGGCCGCCTTTGATAGCCACCGACCCTGCCAAGGCTCAATGCGCGTCTGCAACTTGGCAATAGACGGTCGTAGATCAGCAACAGTAAGCCGAGAGTCACTAACGGGCGTTCCCAGGTAGGTGGTGGGGAAGGAGCCTAGGCAGCAATTCAGGAGGTTGGCCATGTCACGAGCCTCGGTCGGAGAGTAGCCCATCACCATCACATCACTCTTGTCGAAGTTGATCTTGAGGCCAGACATTTGTTGGAAGCAGAGGAGGAGGAGGAACTTAAGGTTAGCGATGTCCGCGTCCGACCCTTCGACCATGATGATGGTGTCGTCAGCGTACTAGAGCAGGGAGATGCCGGTGCCACCGGCCAGGTGGGGCGCGAGCCCACGAATATGGCCTGCCGCCTTAGCCTTGTCTAGGATGGCAGCCAGTGCGTCCACCACCATATTGAACAGGAACGGGGAGAAAGGGTCACCCTGCCTCACCCCACAGAGAGTGGGGAAGTAGGGGCCAATCTCCCCATTGATGTTCATGGCAGTGCGACCACAGGAAACCATCTGCATCACCCTAGAGATCCACCGGTCATCAAAACCTTTCCGTAGGAGAACTTCCCGAAGGAAGGACCAACTAACAGTGTCATAGGCCTTATGGAAATCTATCTTGGTAGGGACCCGCCCGTGCTCATCCCCTAGGCCGCGTTGAACTCAAATCCGCGTCCTTGCTCTGGCTCGACCATCACGCCGACTAGAGTAACGGGCGCCCTCGAGTCGTCGGCGACGTGGACCGACAGACTCCTCCCTTAGCGCAGGATCCCCCACCATTGCTCGGGGACGACTCCGCCTTGCTCTGCCGCATCCGCTGCATCGTGACATGTAAGCTGCAAGCGCCGCGAGTCATCGTCGGTACGTGAGACTCAGCGAAACATCCGCGGTCGGTACGCTCACTGCCTCACTGCGATCCTGTGCACGATGACCTGTCTGCGGCGATCGAAGTTCATACGCGGTCGCCACACTGCATAAGCGTGGTCTGTCACCCTGTTGACGTAGGCTACGCGTCTTGAGTTCACGGATGCCAATCACAATATGGTTTTGTCGGTAAACGTTGTACGTACCCACATGGTCACCGAACTGGCTCTATCAGGGACGTTTGCAGAGTGCACGTGATTGTCATAGTAGCTGTCACTTGCGGATTAGGATCGCTATGATAATACGCGCGCCGCATGTACATTACTTGACGAGCGTGCTATGATCATTCACTGACAATGTAGCAGACTGGTTGCAGTGTTGGCGAGTCGAATCGATAGTACGTGATCATGCATGAAACTTTGCACAATGAGATATGTACCTTGCAGATTGCTTGATCGATGTAGATCGTACTTTTGCTATATCAGCCGAACTTGACGTATTAAGTGACTCGTACAACTTATGTTCGAGCATGTCATAGTGCATTGGTCAAACGACTACGCTGTGAGATCAGTTGCTAACAGATATCCAGACGTAGCAGTGAGATACAATGAGCAATCAGAGAACTTGACTTCATTCTAGCGAGGTTGTCGAGGCATTGAACTGATATTGTACAAGGATCACAATTTACATGTACTATCCAGATGTCGAATGATGATGTTTTATGCTTGATCTGAATTAGTTGACTGTACGTATTACGCTGAAAAGATTGAGATATTAGCATTAATGTTATTGCGTAGCATGTTCATATTGCTAAATTGCTTAGTAGTGAGATAGAGGCTGTGTCAATTACGTCAAGTGTACGTCGAAACGTATGCACGTGCCAATGTGTCTGTAAGTATGACGGTAGAGTCTAGTTCAGCTACTAGATGATGTCAAGTTAGTGAGTACTCAAAGTCAAGTAGCTATAATTAATGACAGACAGTATGACATAAGTATGATCTAGTGATGTCTGACGTTGTGAATTGATTATCCGAGATGGAATTGTAGATTGAAGTGAATCTAATCTAAGGATAGCTTCATGTAGTTCAAAGTAATTCAGAAACTGAGTACACTTGTAAATGACATAATGTGTAACCTCGAAACTGTGTGATACATAGTTCATGTAGTGTGTTAAGTTAAGTAAGCTAAGATTCAAGATGATAATTAGATACAGTGATCGATCCAGAAGGAATCATCAGCTGAAGTAAGGATGTCCAGACTGCCATTAAAGTGTAGCAACAGGATGAACTGGAACGATTCGACTAATGTCAAGTATGACACTCAATGCATTAAGTGACAATGCTTAACGCGATGTTGTAGATGCATAAGTGCTGAAGTTAATGATGTTACAGATAATGGCTTAGTAGAAGCGATTGAGATATTAGCATGTAATAATGTCAGAGGCCATGTTGCACGAAATGTAAATGAGCGGACGTATAACATAAAATGCAAGGTAAATAATTGTTCATTGGATGTACCGTAATCATTCATCACATCAATGCATCTCACGAAGTGAGACGATTTGAGATAAAGATCTAGTTTAATGAAATATGCTTAGATAGTGCACTAGAGTCATAAGGACATCTCATGTTGATAAAGTCCTTTCAAGAAAGGCAGAAGCAGACAGAACCAAAAAGAGAAGTTGACAGAGAGAAAATCCAAGCGAAATCCTGTAGTAGTTACCGACTAAATTGAGGACTCAAAAATTGCTTAGATGGAGACTATTGCTGCTATAGGATCATCTTGTATTGCTGCAGTTCCTTCTGAAAAACCAGCTACATCCTTTGATTGGTACATCTCTGTAAGGGATGCAAGGCTCTTTAGGTCGCTAGAGCCCTTTGAAAAATATTTCACGGAGAAGTGTGGATGTATAGAGATGGCGTCATCACCTACAGGTAGTGTTGCTATTGATGATAGTGGACGTGCTCAAGGAATTAGAAAGCCTGGCCATTATTTATATGCAAGAGATATAATCTTCCGAGACCACCTGCTGGCTGCTACTGCTAATGAAGGTGCAATCGGATGGATGTGGGCTTGCTCGTCTGTTCCTGCCGTTGATGAATCCGTGAGCTGGTACGTCCACATACAAGATGAAGAGGAGATAAAGAGTGGATTACTGCAGCAACAAGGCAACATCCAAGGAACTAGTACTGGTGTTGCTTTAATCCCGGATTTTATATGTTACAGTGCTATAACACTGCGTGTGCATGATAGCTTGTCCATCACTAGCATCCCAAGCCCACAAGTGCTATGGTCGAGCAGGTTTACAAAATCATGGAGCTACCTTCGATGGTGTCGAGTTGAGAGATGCCCCAAGCTAAGCTCTGTATTTCCTATCCCCACACGAAGTGATGATGGGAATGATTATGAGATAGTTGAATGCTTTTCTTGGTTGACCACGTTCCGGGCATCCCAGCTCCTGAAGGCACGCTACATCTGGAACTGGAGTACAACATGCATACCCAGTAAAGATTCCTTTCAACGCCTAAAATTCTTGCACCTAGACTATTGCCCGGGGCTCATACATGTGCTCCCTTATCCGTAAATATGACTACCTTGGGAAACTAGAGACCCTTGAGATCGTGTGTTGTGGCGATCTCATGGAGATCTTTCCTTTGGACCCTGAGCGCCAAGAGAAGCAAACAATTATAAATTTCCCTGAGCTTAAGCACATCCACCTGCACGACCTCTGTAACGCCCTCGATGCGGCTATATCTCCCACGTGTCGAAGCACGACTTAGAGGCATAACCGCATTGAAAGCAATGTCGCAAGTGAGGTAATCTTCACACAACCCATGTAATACATAAGGGAAAGAGATACATAGTTGGCTTACAGTCGCCACTTCACACAATACATAAATAAACATCCATCATTCAGATTACACTCAAGGTCCGACTACGGAACCAAAATAAAAGAAGATACCCCAAATGCTACACAGATCCCCGATCGTCCCAACTGGGCTCCACTACTGATCATCAGGAAAAGACACATAGTAACGACCACGTTCCTCGTCGAACTCCCACTTGAGCTCGGTTGCGTCACCTGCACTGGCATCGTCGGCACCTGCAACTGTTTTGGTAGAATCTGTGAGTCACGGGGACTCAGCAATCTCACACCCGCGAGATCAAGACTATTTAAGCTTATAGGAAGGACAGAGTTGTGAGGTGGAGCTGCAGCAAGCGACTAGCATATATGGTGGCTACATTCGCAAAAGAGAGCGAGAAGAGAAGCAAGGCACGGACGTGAAGCTAGTAGCGATCAAGAAGTGATCCTGAACTACTTACGTCAGACATAACTCCAACACCGTGTTCACTTCCCGGACTCCGCCGAGAAGAGACCATCACGGTTACGCACGCGGTTGATGTGTATCTTAATTAAGGTCAACTTCGGGTTTTCTACAACCGGACATTAACAAATTCCCATCTGCCTCATAACCGCGGGCACGGCTTTCGAAAGATAATACCCTGCAGGGGTGTCCCAACTTAGCCCATTATAAGCTCTCACGGTCAACAAAGGATATTCCTTCTACCTGGAAGACCCGATCAGTCTCGGAATCCCGGACTACAAGACATTTCGACAGCAATAAAACAAGACCAGCAAAGCCGCCCGAATGTGCCGACAAATCCCGATAGGAGCTGCACATATCTCGTTCTCAGGGCACACAGGATAAGCGAAGCGTACAGGAACCGACGTAATCCAAGTTGCCAAGGAATGGTCCCGCACGGTGCTCTAGTTTGGACCAATGCTCGAAGGAGCACTGGCCCGGGGGTTAAATAAAGATGACCCTCGGGCTCGCGAAAACCCGGGGGAAAAAGGCTTAGGTGGCAAATGGTAAAACCAAAGTTGGGCCTTGCTGGAGGAGTCTTATTCAAAGCGAACTGTCAAGGGGGTCCCATAAATCACCCAACCGTGTAAGGAACGCGAAATCAAGGAACATAACACCGGTATGACGGAAACTAGGGTGGCAAGAGTGGAACAAAACACCAGGCATAAGGCCGAGCCTTCCACCCTTTACCAAGTATATAGATGCATTAATTATAGCAGATATATATTGTGATATCCCCAACAAGTAAACATGTTCCAACAAGGAACAACATCTCCATGTTCCAACAAGGAACAAACTTCAACTTCACCTGCAACTAGCAACGCTATAAGAGGGGCTGAGCAAAGCGGTAACATAGCCAAACAACGGTTTGCTAGGAAAGGATGGTTAGGGGCTGACATGGCAATATGGGTGGCATGATATAGCAAGTGGTAGGCATCGTAGCATAGGCATAGCAAAAGAGCGAGCATCTAGCATAGCAAAGATAGAAGTGATTTCGAGGGTATGGTCATCTTGCCTGCAATGTTCTCAGAGTTGTCGAAAGCTTGATCCTCGAAAGCGTTCTCAACAGGTTCCTCGTTCACGTACTCGTCTCCCGGCTCTACCCAAAGCAAGAACACAAACAAAGGAACCACAATAAATCCCGGAATCGGATGCACGGTTTGCAAATGACAAGCAAAACAAGAATGGCACAAATCTGCCATTAACAGCATGATACCACTTAGCAAGCAACAAGAAATTAAGCTACTGCACCCAAACGTACCAACAAAGTATATGGCAGTGATCTACTCAAGATGCTTGACAAAATATGAATACTGAGCTACGGCTAATTCACAACATAACAGGTCCAAACAAGCATGGCAAAAGTGCAAAACATATTAGCTTCACAGACTTAGTGAAATTACTGAACATGGCAAAATCAGCATCAGGAAGCAATGTTCAGAGCAAAGAAACAGCATGCTACATGAACTTATAATAGCAAAACAAGGCATGGCATGAATCTACTCAAAGCATAGAACAAAAGTCCCTTACTGACCAAAAGCCAAAAAGGATCAGAAAATATAGTAACACCCATGTCAAAATTGCAAGTTTCGTTAACAGATTCAGCAACAGGGCATGTCAAAAACAGATAACAAATAGGCATGTTTAAGAGCTCAACGCACTCACTACAGAGCCTTTCATGATAAACTAAGCATACATACATCAAGAAGACATGGCATAGAAGACATACATGGCAAGAACAACATCATAGCATACACGGATCAACCACAACAACCTTGGCAAAATTGAATAACATGTAAACAATCTGCCAGGAAACATTTTGTAGCAAAAGTAGAGCTCGATTGACTCAAGCTATGGCACTCCATAATTGCAAACAAAGGCATGGATGCATAGAGCACAACCATATGTTCAAAACATCTTACTGAAGTATCTCAAAATATGCATGGATCTCTCGGTAGCATCAAGTTAACATGGCATCAAAATATCAGCAAAACAGGGGCTGGAATCAGCAACATCAAGAAGCCTAGTTTGCATGCTTGTGCTAGTCACCACATAGATCACAAAAATACATGGCATACACCCCTGGAAAGATGGCATGGCATATTAAAAAACACATGTATGACTCAAATTCATAGGATGCACACATCAATCATGGCAAAAATAACAAAAGTGCATGTTCTGTTAAAAAAACAGAAACTAACATCACATAGCCCTCTTCCAACAGCATTTCGGGCACTAAGATGAGCTCAAATGAAAAGGATGCAATGAGATGAAACGATCTACTCTTCGAGGCGAACATTTTGACATATTACACGCACGAAACGGAGCTACAGATGCAAAGTTACGATGCGTTAAAAATGCCACAAATTAATCACCGAGATAAAAACTTAGACGAAATTTGGGGGAGAAAGTCAACCGATCTAGATCCCGATCGGATCTGGCCGGACGCGCGGAAGCCGAGGCGAGGTCGGCCCTCGCCGGAGTTCGTCGGGGCGAGGAGGAGGAGGGAGAGGCCGGGGCCGGCCGGAGGGAGAGGGCGGCGCCGCGGAGGCGGCGGTCGGCGGCGGCGGGCGCGCAGGCGGCGGCGGCGCGGGCGGGCGACGGGCATGGCAGCGCAGCGGGGCCGGGAGGGGGCGCGGAGGGGCCATGCGGTGGCCTCATGGCCGCCGGGCGGGCTGGCTGGGGCGGCGACACGTGTGCGACCCGATTGGCCAAGCGGCGGCGGATTTCGTCCGGCCGGACCGGACGTGTCCGGGCGCGAGGTAGGGGAATGCTAGGGTTTGTACAACTGCCGCCAACTCAAGATCGTGAGTGGGGTAGTTCTTTTCGTTGGGCTTCAGCTGACGAGAGGTATAAGCCACAACTCTCTTCTTTTGCATTAACACAGCACCGAGACCTTGAAGAGAAGCATCACAGAAAACTTCAAATGGCTTGGATTCATCAGGAGGAGTTAAGACAGGAGCTGTGACGAGTTTCTCTTTGAGAGTATTGAAAGCAACATCACACTCAGGAGACCAGACATACTTCACATGCTTCGGAGGAGGTTGGAAAGAGGCTTTGCAATCTTGGAGAAATTCTCAACGAATCTTGACAATAGCTTGCAAGACCAAGAAAATCTGCTAAGTGCTTGACATTCTGAGGAGGTTCCCAATTCACAACTGCGGACACCTTCTCGGGATTAACAGCGATGCCCTTGGCGGAGATGATATGACCAAGATAAAGCACTTCATCAAGCCAAAATTCACATTTGGAGAACTTAGCATAGAATTGATACTCTCTGAGCTTGTCTAGCACCAATCGCAAATGTTTGGCATGATCCTTCTTATTCTTGGAGAAGACCAAAATATCATCAAGATAGACCAAGACGAATTCATTGGTGTAGGGGTTGAAGATGAAGTTCATCATCCGAGAGAATGTTGGAGGAGCATTGACAAGGCCGAAAGACATGACAGTATATTCATAAGAACCAAAGCTTGTTCTGAATGCTGTCTTGGGAATATCTTGTTCACGAATGCGAATCTGATGATAACCCATACGGAGGTCAAGCTTGGAGAACACTTTAGCACCTTTGAGTTGCTCGAAAAGCTCATTGATGTTGGGAAGTGGATACTTGTTCTTGATTGTCTTCTTATTCAATGGACGGTAATCGACGCAAAGTCGGTCCGTGCCATCCTTCTTCTGGACAAAAAGAACACCACAACCCCAAGGAGATGAACTCGGTCTGATCAAACCCAGACGCTCTTGTTCATCGAGCTGCTTCTTCAATTCCTTCAGCTCATCAGGTCCAAGCTTGTATGGACGGTTGCAAACGGGTTCAGTGCCAGGCTCAAGATCGATAACGAATTCAACTGGCCGATGAGGAGGCATACCCGGAAGCTCTTCTGGAAAGACATCTTGGTACTCACAAACGACTGGAATCTGAGAGATAGCATCCAATTCGCCCTTCTCATTGAGAGAAAACAACCGAATGGTTTCATCACGAGAGGCATAGATGATCACATCATTAGAAGAGTGAGTCAATTGAATTTCCCTGGCAGCACAATCAAGCTGAGCTTTGTGCTGACAAAGCCAGTCCATCCATATCCGAGTCACCAAGAACAAATGGTTTAGATAGAAATCTATAGTCGCCCATCTTGATAGAGACATCATGAACTATTGAGTTGGCTCTCATTGACTTCCCCGGAGAAACAATACCCAAAGGTTTATCCAGGTAAGACCAAGAAAAATCATTCTTTGCAAAGAACGATCTTGACATGAAACAATGCGATGCACCAGTATCAAATAAGACTTTTGCAGGAATATCATTAACTGGAAGATTACCCATTATCACATCAGAAGATTCCTCCGCTTGAGCTGCATTCATCATGTTCACCTTTGCAGACTTGGGATTATGCTTGACCACTGCATTGCTGGAAGATTTCACAGGAGGAGGAGGCGGAAGGCGCCTTTGGTTGAAGCACTTGTTCTCATAGTGACCTTTCTGCTGACATTTGTTGCAAGTCACCTCTGAGAGCGGACGGTGATAAGGAGCATTTGACCTTGGAGCTTGAGAATTTGACTTGTTCGATAGCCGGGTTGGGTGGGTGGGAAGATCCACGCCACCGAGCTCTTCTCGCTGATAAGGCTGACGGAACGGAGGAGGAGGAAGGTAGAACTTCTGCTTAGCTGCCACTTGAGAGGAAGAAGAAGACTGAACTGCATCCTGATTCTCTTCTTAGAAGCCTCACATTTGAGCTGGGCAGCTTCTTGCTTCAATGCCATGTTGTAGAATTCATCATACTTTTCTGGCTCAAAAAGCACGAGAGCTAATTGCAGATCTTCTCTCGAGACCACCTCTGAATTGATAGATCATACTCTTTTCATCGTGGACGTCTTGCTTAGCAAAGCGAGCGAGTTTCGAACTGGATATTGTATTGATACACGACATGTTGCCTTGCTTGAGATTGCGGAACTCCTCACGCTTGCTCTCAACAACACTTTTCGGAATGTGGTGAGCTCTGAAATCTCGGCGGAACTCATCCCAGGTAATGACACGACCTCCTCTGGAATCTTTGTATTGCTGGTACCACTCAACAGCTTGGTCCTTGAGTTGAAACGATGCAAACTTGACAAAGTCCTCAGGTCTGACATTGCTACATTCAAAATGTTTGCAGATATCCACAAGCCAATCGTCGGCGTCTGTGGCCTCGACATAGAAACTGAAAGACTTCGGCTGATTAGCGAGGAACTGACTGAGAGTAGCAAAGTGCGGCTGGTTGTTGCCTTGACCTTGATTTCCTTGACTGCCTTGCCCTTGAGTACGCTCGTGCAAGAGCTGCAAAATCATCTGAGCATTGGCATTGGTGGCTGCCATGATAGCTTGCCAGGCCTCCGGAGGCGGAGGTGGAGGTGGAGGGTTCGACTGATTCCCATCATTGCGTTCCGGATTCTGACGCGTTGGCGGAGCCATCCTGAAGAGGGTGACATCCGTTAGTCCTTGATAGACAGATAGATAAGTTGAATCAACGGATAGAAATTGCAACATATAGTCTTCACAATAAACATTCGAACAAGGATGAACGAATGAATTCCAAAAGCTAATCATCACACGTCCATTAAGGTGAGAAGCCACTTGATTAAAGGTTGATGAAAAAAATAACAAGGTAAGACTAGAACAAATAAGTGGTAAGGATTACCCAATCACAAACCAAATATCTGCGGGAAGAAATGCTAAGAGCTACTGGAATCCCACCTATAAACTCCCGAAACTTTCTGGTTATGCAATCTGGTGTTGGGGATACAGGGGACACAAAATATATCACCCAAACTAACAATACCTAGATCCAGCTGTATCCATCCGTCAACACATAACCAAGAAACCTTCGGAAATCGTGTACCTCGACCTTCGAAAAACATCCGTTATACGAGTCATGGCAATACTCCCGAGCTCGCCCCAGTACTGGGTTATCGGGGTTATCTCACCAACAACTGCACAAAAGAGATTTCGATGTCGGTAAAACTCAGGTATTCCAAAACTGCAACGATAAAATTGTGACGACAACACCTCGGAGCTCAACTCCCCGGGACACTGCCACAACCCCTAAATGTCAGGAGGCACCAAGAACAATGTTCTCGTCACAAAACCATCGGAACGATCCCAAGATACCCGCGTGATCCTAAAAAAAATTTAGTGAAATTTGAGGAGAGGAGAGTCAAAACTTCTACGTCAGGAGACCTCACCAGAGCGACGAAGGGACTGGGGAGTAAAAAGAATCCTACTCTCCGATATATATAATCCTAAGACTCAAAACATTTTCCGTTCTAGACTCAACAACGCCAGCAAACAATCAAGTAGGGGCTCCTAAGTCGGGAAGGCTCGATTACCAACTTAGCGCCCTCGATGCGGCTATATCTCCCACGTGTCGAGCACGACTTAGAGGCATAACCGCATTGAAAGCAATGTCGCAAGTGAGGTAATCTTCACACAACCCATGTAATACATAAGGAAAGAGATACATAGTTGGCTTACAATGCCACTTCACACAATACATAAATAAACATCCATCATTCAGATTACACTCAAGGTCCGACTAGGGAACCAAAATAAAAGAAGCTACCCCAAATGCTACACAGATCCCGATCGTCCCAACTGGCTCCACTACGATCATCGGAAAAGACACATAGTAACGACCACGTTCCTCGTCGAACTCCCACTTGAGCTCGGTTGCGTCACCTGCACCGCATCGCCGGCACCTGCAACTGTTTTGGTAGAATCTGTGAGTCACGGGGACTCAGCAATCTCACACCCGCGAGATCAAGACTATTTAAGCTTATAGGAAGGACAGAGTTGTGAGGTGGAGCTGCAGCAAGCGACTAGCATATATGGTGGCTACATTCGCAAAAGAGAGCGAGAAGAGAAGCAAGGCACAGACGTGAAGCTAGTAGCGATCAAGAAGTGATCCTGAACTACTTACGTCAGACATAACTCCAACACCGTGTTCACTTCCCGGACTCCGCCGAGAAGAGACCATCACGATTACACACGCGGTTGATGTGTATTTTAATTAAGGTCAACTTCGGGTTTTCTACAACCAGACATTAACAAATTCCCATCTGCCTCATAACCGCGGGCACGGCTTTCGAAAGATAATACCCTGCAGGGGTGTCCCAACTTAGCCCATTATAAGCTCTCACGGTCAACGAAGGATATTCCTTCTACCGGGAAGACCCGACCAGTCTCGGAATCCCGGACTACAAGACATTTCGACAGCAATAAAACAAGACCAGCAAAGCCGCCCGAATGTGCCGACAAATCCCGATAGGAGCTGCACATATCTCGTTCTCGTGGAACACCGGATAAGCGAAGCGTCAGAACCGACGTAATCCAAGTTGCCAAGGAATGGTCCCAAGACGGTGCTCTAGTTTGGACCAACGCTCGAAGGAGCACTGGCCGGGGTTAAATAAAGATGACCCTCGGGCTCGCGAAAACCCGGGGAAAAAGGCTTAGGTGGCAAATGGTAAAACCAAAGTTGGGCCTTCTGGAGGAGTCTTATTCAAAGCGAACTGTCAAGGGGTCTCATAAATCATCCAACCGTAAGGAACGCGAAGTCAAGGAACATAACACCGGTATGACGGAAACTAGGGTGGCAAGAGTGGAACAAAACACCAGGCATAAGGCCGAGCCTTCCACCCTTTACCAAGTATATAGATGCATTAATTATAGCAGATATATATTGTGATATCCCCAACAAGTAAACATGTTCCAACAAGGAACAACATCTCCATGTTCCAACAAGGAACAAACTTCAACTTCACCTGCAACTAGCAACGCTATAAGAGGGCTGAGCAAAGCGGTAACATAGCCAAACAACGGTTTGCTAGGAAAGGATGGTTAGGGGCTGACATGGCAATATGGGTGGCATGATATAGCAAGTGGTAGGCATCGTAGCATAGGCATAGCAAAAGAGCGAGCATCTAGCATAGCAAAGATAGAAGTGATTTCGAGGGTATGGTCATCTTGTGCAATGTTCTCAGAGTTGTCGAAAGCTTGATCCTCGAAAGCGTTCTCAACAGGTTCCTCGTTCACGTACTCGTCTCCCGGCTCTACCCAAAGCAAGAACACAAACAAAGGAACCACAATAAATCCCGGAATCGGATGCACGGTTTGCAAATGACAAGCAAAACAAGAATGGCACAAATCTGCCATTAACAGCATGATACCACTTAGCAAGCAACAAGAAATTAAGCTACTGCACCCAAACGTACCAACAAAGTATATGGCAGTGATCTACTCAAGATGCTTGACAAAATATGAATACTGAGCTACGGCTAATTCACAACATAACAGGTCCAAACAAGCATGGCAAAAGTGCAAAACATATTAGCTTCACAGACTTAGTGAAATTACTGAACATGGCAAAATCAGCATCAGGAAGCAATGTTCAGAGCAAAGAAACAGCATGCTACATGAACTTATAATAGCAAAACAAGGCATGGCATGAATCTACTCAAAGCATAGAACAAAAATCCCATACTTACCAAAAGCCAAAAAGGATCAGAAAATATAGTAACACCCATGTCAAAATAGCAAGTTTCGTTAACAGATTCAGCAACAGGGCATGTCAAAAACAGATAACAAGTAGGCATGTTTAAGAGCTCAAAGCACTCACTACAGAGCCTTTCATGATAAACTAAGCATACATACATCAAGAAGACATGGCATAGAAGACATACATGGCAAGAACAACATCATAGCATACACGGATCAACCACAACAACCTTGGCAAAATTGAATAACATGTAAACAATCTGCCAAGAAACATTTTGTAGCAAAAGTAGAGCTCGATTGACTCAAGCTATGACACCCCATAATTGCAAACAAAGGCATGGATGGATAGAGCACAACCATATGTTCAAAACATCCTTACTGAAGTATCTCAAAATATGCATGGATCTCTCGGTAGCATCAAGTTAACATGGCATCAAAATATCAGCAAAACAGGGGCTGGAATCAGCAACATCAAGAAGCCTAGTTTGCATGCTTGTGCTAGTCACCACATAGATCACAAAAATACATGGCATACACCCCTGGAAAGATGGCATGGCATATTACAAAACACATGTATGACTCAAATTCATAGGGTGCACACATCAATCATGGCAAAAATAACAAAAGTGCATGTTCTGTTAAAAAAACAGAAACTAACATCACGTAGCCCTCTTCCAACAGCATTTCGGGCATCAAGATGAGCTCAAATGAAAATGATGCAATGAGATGAAATGATCTACTCTTCGAGGCGAACATTTTGACATATTACACGCACGAAACGGAGCTACAGGTGCAAAGTTATGATGCGTTAAAATGCCACAAATTAATCACCGAGATAAAACTTGGACGAAATTTGGGGGAGAAAGTCAACCGATCTAGATCCCGATCGGATCTGGCCGACGCTGAAAGCCGAGGCGAGGTCGGCCCTCGCCGGAGTTCGTCGGGCGAGGAGGAGGAGGGAGAGGCCGGGCCGGCGGAGGAGAGGGCGGCGGGAGGAGGCGGCGGGTCGGCGGGGCGGGCGGCGCGGGCGGGCGACAGACGGGAAGGGCATGGCCAAGCGGCCGGGCCGGAGGGGCGCGGAGGGCCCATGGTGGGCCTCATGGGCCGGTGGCGGGCTGGCGCGCGGCGACACGTGGCGCCCCGATTAGCGCGCGGGCGGATTTAGTCCGGCCGGACGGACGAGTCCGGGGGCGCGAGGTAGGGGAAGGCTAGGGTTTGTACCGTGATTTGGAATGGGGGGTGTATATATAGGCATAGAGGGAGCTAGGAGAGTCCAAATGAGGTGTAGTTTTCGCCCACACGATCGTGATCGAACGAAGGAGAGCATGGAAGTGACTTAGATGGGTTATTGGGCTGTTTTGAAGGGGTGTTGGGCTGCAACTTAAAAGAGGCATTTGCGAGAGTGCGGTTAACCGTTGGAGTACCAAACGAGCTCCAAATGACCCGAAACTTGACAGGTGGTCTACCGGTGGTATACCAAGGCCTCTTGACAAACCTTGGTCCATTCCGAGAAAGTTTAGTACCCGCTCACGGAAAAACATAAAAGGGGACGCCGGGGGACATAGGAGTGCCGGATTGCAAAACGGACAACGGGAAAAATGCTCGGAATCATGAGACGAACACGTATGCAAATGAGATGCACATGATGACATGATATGAAATGCATGACATGGACAAAATGCAAAAACGAAAGACAAAAACCCAACCACGGAGGGAATATCATATCACAATGCCGAAAATGGCAAGAGTTGGAGTTACAAATATGGAAAGTTACATCCGGGGTGTTACAACCTCCCCAAGCTGCAGCGCATCTGTGGAAGTACGATGTTAGCGCAGAAGCTCGAGACTATCAAGACAAGGGGCTGCTGGAGCCTGAGGCGCCTGCCCGCTGTTGCCAAGCAATGCCCCGAGGTGGACTGCGAGAAGGAATGGTGGGACAGCTTGGAGTGGGACGAGGGTGATGCGAACCACCACCCTTCGCTCTACAAGCTGAGCCACTCGAGGTACTACAAGAAGGCCCAGCTGCCGAGAGGCACCGTACTCAGGTATGGTATATTTGGCTCCATCTCTACATTCATTAATAATTAATTTAGTGTGCTAGTCAGCTTAGTTTCTTCATCATCGTCCCAGTACTACTCTACTCCCAGTAATTTATATAGTTGATCAATCATCTTATTGGCAATGTATTATGCTGCTTTGTAGGTAATCCACCCCTTCCATGAGTTCATCTTTAGTTTGCTTCAACATAATGTGCATGTTGATCTACCAAGTTGAAGAATTCTCTGTGATATATGGGGTTGTGTATGTTGCCTATACCCAAAGTCATGTTGCTTGATTGGTTTGTATGTGCACTGCATCCGCATTGCCACGGTGTGGCTCTGCACCGGTCTACATTTTAAGACATGTTATTGCGTCTTCCAGCTTGGTTTTGATTGGCTCGGTCAGCTTTGCTGGATCGACCCATACCAGCATGCATCAAAGCAACTACTTATCATCTGGTTGGAGAGATGATGGTACATGCTCTGAGCAGAGAGAAATAAATAAGAGTGGCATCCAGCTTATGCGGCATGAGCCCCTGACCCGCTCATGCTGCTGCTATGCTCTCGCTGTGTGGTGTGGTGTGGTTTGTGATTTGTCAGCCATGGACTGATTGTTGTAATAATTTGATTGTGCATGTGATTTTTGCAACAGCTGTGGATTGTTATAAACTTGTTGTTTGAGGTTTCTCATCTGGCAAGCTTCAAGCTTTTTATGATTTGCTCTGTTGCGCGTTGGTTCGATGGGCATATAAGTTTGTTTAATTATTACTCTCTCCGTCCCATGATACAAGAACGATTTTCAAGCTAACATAGTTTGAAAAACGTTCTTATATTGTAGTAGCAGTAGCGGTAGTGGTAGTGTTTGAGGTTTCTCATCTGGCAAGCTTCAAGCTTTTTATGATTTGCTCTGTTGCGCGTTGGTTCGATGGGCATATAAGTTTGTTTAATTATTACTCTCTCCGTCCCATAATACAAGAACGTTTTTCAAGCTAACATAGTTTGAAAAATGTTCTTATATTGTAGTAGCAGTAGCGGTAGTGGTAGTGTTTGAGGTTTCTCATCTGGCAAGCTTCAAGCTTTTTATGATTTGCTCTGTTGCGTTGGTTCGATGGGCATATAAGTTTGTTTAATTATTACTCTCTCCGTCCCATAATACAAGAACGTTTTCAAGCTAACATAGTTTGAAAAATGTTCTTATATTGTAGTAGCAGTAGCGGTAGTGGTAGTGTTTGAGGTTTCTCATCTGGCAAGCTTCAAGCTTTTTATGATTTGCTCTGTTACGCGTTGGTTCGATGGGCATATAAGTTTGTTTAATTATTACTCTCTCCGTCCCATAATACAAGAACGTTTTTCAAGCTAACATAGTTTGAAAACGTTCTTATATTGTAGTAGCAGTAGCGGTAGTGGTAGTGTTTGAGGTTTCTCATCTGGCAAGCTTCAAGCTTTTTATGATTTGCTCTGTTGCGCGTTGGTTCGATGGGCATATAAGTTTGTTTAATTATTACTCTCTCCGTCCCATAATACAAGAACGTTTTTCAAGCTAACATAGTTTGAAAAACGTTCTTATATTGTAGTAGCAGTAGCGGTAGTGGTAGTGTTTGAGGTTTCTCATCTGGCAAGCTTCAAGCTTTTTATGATTTGCTCTGTTGCGCGTTGGTTCGATGGGCATATAAGTTTGTTTAATTATTACTCTCTCCGTCCCATAATAAAAAAACGTTTTTCAAGCTAACATAGTTTGAAAAACGTTCTTATATTGTAGTAGCAGTAGCGGTAGTGGTAGTGTTTGAGGTTTCTCATCTGGCAAGCTTCAAGCTTTTTATGATTTGCTCTGTTGCGCGTTGGTTCGATGGGCATATAAGTTTGTTTAATTATTACTCTCTCCGTCCCATAATACAAGAACGTTTTTCAAGCTAACATAGTTTGAAAAACGTTCTTATATTGTAGTAGTAGTAGCGGTAGTGGTAGTGTTTGAGGTTTCTCATCTGGCAAGCTTCAAGCTTTTTATGATTTGCTCTGTTGCGCGTTGGTTCGATGGGCATACAAGTTTGTTTAATTATTACTCTCTCTGTCCCATAATAAAACAACGTTTTTCAAGCTAACATAGTTTGAAAAACGTTCTTATGTTGTAGTAGCAGTAGCGGTAGTGGTAGTGTTTGAGGTTTCTCATCTGGCAAGCTTC